>CAUYLG010053985.1:0-119341 GCA_963573385.1 Cacajao melanocephalus | reverse complement strand
GGTGGATCACAAGGTCAGGAATTCAAGACCAGCCTGGCCAAGATGGTGAAACCTCGTCTCTACTAAAAATACAAAAGGATTGGCCAGGCATGGTGGTGGATGCCTGTAATCCCAGCTACTTGGGAGGCTGAGGCAGAGAATGGCTTGAACCCGGGAGGCAGAGGGTGCAGTGAGCCGAGATCGTACCACTGCACTCCACCCTAGGTGACAGAGTCAGTCTTTGTCTTAAAAATAATAATTGCTGCATTGTCTCTCTGAATACCAAACTGTTAAAGGGATGGAAGGTAGGGATTCAATTTGCAGATCCTAGATGAAACTGTCTGGATTGAAATCCTGGCTAAGCCACCAGCAGCTGTGCCACCTCAAGCAACTTGCTTGACCTCTCTGGGCTCAGTTTCCTCTCCTGCAAAATGGGGCGCAATAAGACTACCAACCTCGCAGGAGATCTTGTGTCTAAAGCCATCAAACAGTGTCTGGTTAAGGAAAATGTGGTATATCCATGCAATGGAATATAACTCAGCCATGAAAAGGAATGACGCTCTGACACAGGCTACAAGAACTTTGAGGACGTCAGGCTCAGTGAGAGAAATTAGGTGCAAAAGGCTGCACAATGTGTGATCCCATTTCTATGACATGTCAGAACAGGCCAATCCAGAGAGAAAGAAATCAGATAAATGGTTGCCAGGGCCTGGGGTGTCGGGAGAAGAATGTTTTTTCTTTTTTTTGAAATGAAGTCTTGCTCTGTTGCTCAGGCCGGGGTGCAGTGGCACAATCTCAGCTCACTGCAACCTCTGCCTTCCTGGTTCAAGCAATCCTCCCACCTCAGCCTCCCAAGTAGCTGAGGCATGGTATGTGCCACCATGCCCAGCTAATTTTTGTATTTTTAGGAGATCCGGGGTTTCGCTATGTTGGCGAGGCTGGTCTCAAACTCCTGATCTCAGGTGATTCACCCACCTTGGCCTCACAAAGTGCTGGGATTACAGGCCTGAGCCACCATGCCCAACCTCCTCCTTCTTTTTTAGAGAGGGGAGTCTTACTAGGTTGCCCACACTGGTCTCAAACTCCTGACCTCAAGCTATCCACCCGCATCAGCCTCCCAAGTAGCTAGGATGGCAGGATATGAGGCATTACACCTGGCTAACCTGTGGATTCTGACACTTAACTCTAGGTGATTAAAATCATAATGTAATTGCTCTATGGCCAGGGTAGAAGGGGATCTCTCTCACATTTTTTTTTCCCTTTTCTTTTTTTTTTTTGAGATGTAGTCTCGCTCTGTCACCCAGGCTAGAGTGCAGTGGCATGATCTCGGTTCACTGCAACCTCCACCTCCCGGGTTCAAGCAATTCTCCTGCCTCGGCCTCCCGAGTAGCTGGGATTGCAGGAACATGCCACCACGCCCGGCTAATTTTTTGTATTTTTAGTAGAGACGGGGTTTCACCATGTTAGCCAGGATGGTCTTGATCTCCTGATCTCATAATCTGCCTGCCTTGGCTTCCCAAAGTGCTGGGATTACAGGGGTGAGCCATTGTGCCAGTCTTTTTTTTTTTTTTTTTTTTTTTTTTTTTTGATATGTGGTCTCGCTCTGTCACCCAGGCTGGAGTGCAGTGGCTCGATCTCGGCTCACTGCAACCTCCACCTCCCAAGCTCAGGTGATCCTCTCACCTCAGCCTCCTGAGAAGCTGGGACTACAGGCTCGTGACACCATGTTTGGCAATTTTTTCCTTTTTTTCTTATTTTTAATTTGAGACAGAGTCTTGCTCTATCGCCAGGCTGGAGTGCAGTGGCACGATCGCGGCTCACTGCAACTTCCGTTTTCCGGTTTCAAGCAATTCTCCTGCCTCAGCCTCCCAAGTAGCTGGGACAACAGGCACGCACCACCACGCCCGGCTAATTTTTTGTACTTTTAGTAGAGACGGGGTTTCACC
Organism: Cacajao melanocephalus; assembly: GCA_963573385.1. Taxonomy (NCBI): domain Eukaryota; kingdom Metazoa; phylum Chordata; class Mammalia; order Primates; family Pitheciidae; genus Cacajao; species Cacajao melanocephalus. Next base: position 117,416 of record CAUYLG010053985.1, on the reverse strand, counting down.
ATGTTGGCCAGGATGGTCCCAAACTCCTGAGCTCAAGCAAGCCGCCTGCCTAGGCCTCCCAAAGTGCTGGGATTATAGGCATGAGCCACTGCACCCAGCCTCCCTCACATATTTTTAAAGAGGGTCTTGCTCTGTTGCTTAGGCTGGAGTCTAGCGGGGCAATCATAGCTCACTGCAGCCTCCAACTCCTGTGCTCAAGCAGTTCTCCCAAGTAACTGACTACCGTGTGCACCACTGCACCCAGCTGTCACTCTTTTCCAAGACAGCAGCACAAAATGAAGCATGATGTGTTCTTCTGTCAAGTTAACCAGCCATAACAGCAAAGCTCAGGAGGGCAGGGACGGAAACTCATTCACATTTTAGTTTCTAAAGCCATTGAGCAGGCAGCCGCAAGCTGGGTCCTCGGGGGTGGCTAGGAGAGGGTGGTAAATTGGTTGGACCTCTGTGGTGTTGGTTCATCTTTACAGGAGTGTGTGGTGTGGCCTCCAGGATTTTGTGTCTGATGAAAGCGATAGACTCAGTCACAAGCATTTATACCCAGAGTAAATATTGGATGCCAGCACTAAGCTGGGGATGTGTGTGGAGAGGAGGGGAGTACAAAGACGAAATTGCCAGAAAAAAACTGAGGACTCCCAGGAGTCTTTGAAGGAGGGGAGTAAAAGGTTAGTGTGGCTTTAATGAGAATCATAAGGACCAGGCTCGGTGACTCACGCCTGTAATCCCAGCATTTTGGGAAGCTGAGGTGGGCGGATCACTTGAGGTCAGGAGTTCAAGACGAACTGTGCCAACTTGGTGAGACCCCTCTCCCCCATGTCTACTAAAAATATGTAAACTAGCTGGGTGCGGTGGTACATGCCTGTAATCCCAAGTAACTGCGATTACAGTATGCACCACTGCACCCAGCTGTCATTTTTTTTTCAAACAAGACAACGGTACGAAAGGAAGTATAATGTACTTCATTTCAAGGAGAATCACTCGAAACCAGGAGGTGGAGGTTGCAGTGAACGGAGATTGCACCAATGCACTCTAGCCTAGGCAACTGAGAGACTCTGAAAAAAATTAGGCCAGGTGTGGTGGCTTATGCCTGTCATCCTAGCACCTTGGGAGGCCAAGGCCCATGGATGACTTGAGGTGAGGAGCTCAAGACCAGCCTGGCCAACATGGTGAAGATCTGTCTCTATTAAAAGTGTAAAAATTAGCCAGGTGTGGTGGCACACACTTGTAGTCCCATGCAAGTGATCCACCCGCCTTGGCCTCCCAAAGTGCTGGGATTGCAGGCATGAGCCACCATGCTCAGCCAAATATTTGAATGTTATTCTGCAGTTAGTGGGGCTCTTGGAAGGGTTACAGGCAGGAGTGGGACTTGGTCAGATGTGTGTAGAGAATGAACTGGCTGCACATGTGTGTGGGCTGGAGGGGGAGACAGGCGATGAGGACGTGCAGGGAGGCAGAGGTCATGGAGGTAGAGGGCTGGAGGAGAGAGGATGAATGTGAGCACAGTGACTCGCCTTGGGGACCATGGGGACTGGACGAGGAGGGGAGGATCCTGGGCATGTAGGGGAACGGTCACATTCGTGGGCACATGGGGGAGGAAGCTGGGGGCTGGGCAGATTGAATATTCACTTTGAAATGATTAATTTGGGGTGATTGGGAGACACCCACAGTAGAATATCCTCCTTCACTGAGGCCCCCAAAAGGCAGTATCTGTGTGTCTTTTCCTTTCTGAAAGCCCTTTCATTCCCAGGGGGCAACTCTAAATATACCAGAAAACCTCCCACAATTAGACCTCACCCAGACACTGAACCTCCCTCTGCTCAGCCCATTCATAAAGTGCCTCTGGCATTTAGGTGTCTTCTAATCTCATTTTCTCTGCTTGTTAATGGACCCACTGAGGCAGTCCTCCTGGGAGAGAGAGAAAGATTTCATTTGTCTGGGGCTGCAGGGGAGACGGGGGTTGCCAAAGCTAATGAGGAATCGATGCCTCATAATTGCTAATTAAATGAGCGTGGCTCTCTCCTGGGGCTATGAGTTGGCTGGTTGACCCTTAAGTGTCCACAAATTCAATTATGCTTCCCCAATAAACACCTACAGTAACCGTTGCCCTCCGGTATCTCTCTGGGGGAGACCTAGAAGAAGGGTCTTCCTGTGTGTGCTGAGGCCATCCAGTCATTTATTGATTGATGTATTGGTTTATTATTTGGTGCCTTTATTGATTCAACACATGCTTATTGTATGCCTGCGGTGTGCCAGGCCCTGGACCAGGCACTGGGGATGTAGCCGTGAAAATACATTGTTTCTGCCCTCATGGAGCTCACGGTGTAACAGGGAGACAAATAGACATGTCACTAGATAATGTGAAAATAATTGGACTATGTGCTGGAGACACAATATCCCAGGTCTCTGAGAATGTCAACACAGACTTCGCATGAGAAATGATGAGGCAATAAAGATCGTTTCCCTTGATGAAATGGAGCTTGCAGAAGAAGGCAGGGTCAGTTGCAGGGAGCTCTGGGCGGAGGTGAGGGGAGTGCATTCCAAGCTGCAAGAACAACAAACCCAAAAACGGTGAGGCTGGAGAACAGGTACCATGTGGAGTTTGTGACTTGATTATGGTGTTGCAGAAAATTGGAAGTGAGTCTTTTTAAAATGTATTTATTTTTTATTGACATGAGGTCTCTCTGTGTTGCCCAGGCTGGTCTCAAACTCCTGTGCTCAAGCAATCCTCCCATCTCATCCTCCCAAAATGTTAGGATTACAGGTGTGAGCACCTAGCTCACTTCTGGAACATTTATTGAAAAGTACCCTTTGGCTGGGTGCGGTGGCTCACACCTGTAATCCTGGGACTTTGAGAGGCTGAGGCAGGAGACCACGTCTAAAAAAATAAATAAAAATTGTTTTTTGAGACAGAATCTCACTTTGCCACCCAGGCTGGAGTGCAGCAGTGCAATCCTGGCTCGTGCAGCCTGTGCCTCCTGGGTCCAAGGGATTCTTATGCCTCAGCCTCCTGAGTAGCTGGGACTACGGGCGTGCGCCACAACACCCAGCTAATTTTTGTATTTTTAGGAGAAATGGAGTTTCACCATGTTGTCCAGGCTGGTCTGGAACCCCTCACCTCAAGTGATTCACCTGCCTCTACCTCCCAAAGTGCTGGGATTACAGACATGAGCCATCGCACTCGGCCAAAAAAAAAAAAAATTGTTTTTTAATAGAGAAGTACCCTGAGAACCTTGGTCTAGGGAGGACTTTAATACCATTCCCTTATTGATTCCCCCAGCAAAGCGCAGTGAGGTGGTTCGAGGTCTTGGGTTTAGAGTCAGGTATTTTCTATCTCCAGGCTTGTGGGGGTGTTTGAATGATATGACCAACAACAGACATGGTGCATGGCTATATGAGCACAGGATGTATGTCCTTGTTTGCTTCCCTCCCCTGCCCATGTCTGTATCCCCTGGAGTGAGCCAGCCCACCCTCTGAGTGGAAGCGATCCCCCCCCAGCCTCCCCGGTTCTCCCCCATTGGCCAGTTCATTTTAGGCGAAGGTCGATGGGAGTCTGCGCTATGAGGCCGGCTGTGACTTGTTGTCATCGTATATCAGAACAACAAAATCACTAGTCTTCCACACAGCACTAGACCATAGCCACTCTAATCTTCTTTGCCACCCTCTGCCCCATATCTGAGACCCCTGCCCAGCTCCTCTTCCTCACCTGAGCCAAGCTGTGACACGTGGGCTTCCTGCCTCTGTGCTGCCTCCCTGTTTTCCGTTCCCAGTTCTCCTGGAGAGAGGCAGGGTCTGATCTCCAAGGGCCCACCTCCCACCTAGGCACAACAGAAACATGGGATTTGGAGTTGGACTAATGGGATTGACTTACAGCTTCACTTTGGGCTGAGAGCCCCTGTGTTGGTTATTTTTCTGCCTCTCTCCAGGCCTTGACTTCCCCAAATGTCACGTGGGCATAGTAACACCCATGTCCTAGGGTTGAAGATGGCATGATATGATGTATGTAAAACGCTTGGCACAAGACTTGTCACGGATGTCTGGAAGGGACACCGTAATGTCATCTTGGCAGGCACCTGTTCCCCCAGCAGGGCATTTTACCTGTTGAAAATTGCAGACTTGCGCCAGGCACGGTGGTTCACGTCCGTCATCCCAGCACTTTGGGAGGCTGAGGCGGGCGAATCACGAGGTCAACTGTTCGAGATCAGCCTGGCCAACATGGTGAAACCCGTTTCTACTAAACATACAAAAATTAGCTGGGTGTGATGGCGCGTGCCTGTTATCCCAGCTACTCCAGAGGTTGAGGCAGGGAAATCGCTTGAATCCGGGAGGCGGAGGTTGAAGTGAGCCGAGATCGAGCCACTGCATTCCAGCCTGGGCGACAGAGCAAGGCTGTCTCAAAAAAAAAAAAGGAAAGAAAATTACAGACTTCTATGTGGACTTATCTGAAAAATACTTTGTTTAAAAATCCATTACATGAGTGGCGAGTCTCCAGAAATGCCTGGCACCTCAGACCACCCTCTCTCGTCCTCCTCCCCCAAAATCAGGGTCCAAGGGCTCTCCAGTTACCTGGGGGAGCTGTCCAGGGTCCTGGCGCCGAAACTGAGCCCGCTGGGAGCTGTCCTGAGCCCCAGTGCTGAAACAGGTAGCTGTTCTCGCCTCAGATCCCCCGAGAGGCACTGTCCCGAGACTTGGTGCTGAAATAAATAGCATTCTCCTCCCTCGGTCGGTGGAGAGCTGTCCCTGGTGCTGAAGAAAACTTGATTTTCCTCTCTCTCTTTCCCGGTTCCTCCACCCCTCTTCGCTCTCGGTTCCTTCAATCCTTGGGAAACCCCACCCCCACTCAATTTATTTCCCCTCCTGGCTTCTTCCTGGGGAGCTTCAGAATGGCAATGGGGGAGACACGGAGGGGTTGCAATTAGCACTGATGCCTGATCCTCACCCTGTACCACGTCCCCAGAACTTACCTTCCAAGCAGTCAGCCCCGCTGGTCTCTGCTTTCCAGACCGTCCAACTTCACCATCTCTGTCCCTTTCTGCGAAAATATCTATGCGCCGACCTGCAAACCAGCCTCCTTCCCGTGAGGAGTTCCCTCAGACCACCCCTCTTCCCATGCAGCTGTGGGCCTCCCCCTCTGTGTGCCTCACCTGCTTCCAGTCTTGTTGGCGGATGCAGGTGTCCGGTGGCTGCCGAGGCGGGGACCTGCGCTTTTATGGGCTTCGGGGAAGGCGGAGTGCCAGGAATCCTAGGAGGGGCTTCCCCAACTGGCCAATGGGATTCCACCTCAGAACGAAGCTCCAAAGATTACCTCATAGGTTGTGGCCCACGCTTCAGAATAAAAGTCTGGCATCTGCCCAAAAACTGGGCTAGGGGATTTTTTTGGATGGAGACGGAGCACTCATTGTGGACCACGGAGTCTCCCCACTCGCCCCAATCCCACCTGGGTTCCTGAGCTCCAAGTTGGTTCCAGTGTCCTGACTGGTGCCTGTTTCTTCTCATTCCCAGTTTTTGCTATTGCTGCTGGTTCAGGAAAGAAAAAGCTGGTAAACTGTTTTGGGGCAAAATAAGGGATGTAGAGAATATTAAAGTCCAGTTTCACCTAGGGCAACTGACATCAGTGAAAATGGAGGGCTCAGAAGACTCTGGGGCAGAAGTGGGACTTAAGCCAGAAGCTTTTGATTCCTCCACTCAAAACTCAACTTATAAAATTCAGCTTTTTGTAGTGCTATACTGGGCAGGCTCTGAACCAAAAAACAAAGAAACTGGGGTTCAAATTCAGATTTTTCTTCTCCTTCCTTTGGGACATTGGACACAGTTGTGCCTCAGTTTCCTCAACTGTGAAGTGGTGATAGTAGTAGAGCATTTGATGAGGAATTAATGATATGGTATACATTGCATATTGGAAACAATCAGAGCACAGGCTAGTTTTGCACTTGCCTCAGGTGCGAAACTTAAAGGGACACCAAAAAAACTCAAGAATCAAGATACATAATATCTCAGGCCAGGTGCAATGGCTCATGCCTGTAATCCCAGCACTTTGGGAGGCCAAGGTGGGAGGATCACTTGAGGCCAGGAGTTCAAGACCAGCGTGGGCAACATAGTGAGACCCAGTTTTCGAGAGAGAGAGAGAGAGAGAGACAGAGAGAGAGAGAGAGAGAGGAGAGAGAGGAGAGAGAGAGTGAGAGCCACCTGTGGTCCCAGCTACTTGGGAGGCTGAGGTGAGAGGATCATTTGAGCCCAGGAGGTCAAGGCTGCAGTGAGCTGTGATTTCACCACTGCACTCCAGCCTGAGTGACAGAGCAAGACCCTGTCCCCCCCAAAAAAAAAAAATCCATGCAATGTTTTAAGAAATCTAAATGTATGCCCAAATCCACAATGAACAAAATATCAAAAATTTAAATAAAGACAGAACCAGCCTTTCTGACTTTTCCTTTTACCTGAAGTCCCAATATGGCTGAGCATGGCTCTAGCAATCATGTCTGTATATGGTAAGTTTTCTAATAATGCAGCTGTTGTTCTTTCCTGAGCTATTCCACCCACTTACTTGCTCAACAAACTTTTGTTACACTAGGCACTGGAGAGAGATGAATTCAGCAACCAACCTTGCCTTTAGGGAGGGTAAAGACATGAAAACTCTACTCAATGTGGGTATGGGCATTGGGCAGAAGGAACAGGTAGTATAAGGGCCCTGGTGGGGGTAGGGGAAGAACAGGCCCTGGTGGGTGAGCAAGGGTAGAGGGGACAGGTGGGATATAAATCAGGGACATCTGGACAGGACCTGCTCATCCAGGCCAGGACCAAAGTGACATTCCTCAGGTTGCACAGGAAAACCTGCCACCCTTTCTCTCTGCCCCTCCCTAAGCTTTTACTCTGTGCCAGGCTCAGCGTCAAACATTCTACCTGCTGAGTGTTCTGAAGGCCTCAGGGCAGCCCCATGAGATAGATTCCAGCCAGGCACAGTAGCTCACTGAGGCTAGACCACAGTGGTGTGATCTCGACTCACTGCAACCTCCACCTTCTGGGTTCAAGAGATTCTTCTGCCTCAGCCTCCGAGTAGCTGAGACGACCGGCGCCCACCACCATGCCTGGCTAATTTTTGTTATTTTTAGTAAAGATGGGATTTCACTATGTTGGCCAGGCTGGTCTCGAACTCCTGACCTCAAGCCATCTGCCCACCTCGGCCTCCCAAAGTGCTGGGATTATAGGTGTGAGCCACCATTCCCAGCCTGGCTTCCTTCCCTCAGCAGAATGCACTAGAGAGCAATTCATGCTATTGTGTGAACACAGAGTTAGTTCATTTATTTATTTATTTATTTATTTATTTATTTATTTATTATTTATTTTTGAGATGGAGTCTCACTCTGTCACCCAGGCTGGAGTGCAGTGGCACGATCTCGGCTCACTGCAACCTCCACCTCCTGGGATCAAGTGATTGTCCTGCCTCAGCCTCCTGAGTAGCTGGGACTACAGGTACGTGCCACCGTGCCCAGCTACTGTTTGCATTTTTAGTACATACAGGATTTCTCCTGGCCAGGCTGGTCTCCGATCTGTCTGCCTCAGCCTCCCAAAGTGCTGGGATTACAGGCATGAGCCACCGAGCCCGGCCCTCCTTTTTATTATTAAGTAGTATTCCATCATGTGGATGAGCTACGGCCTGTTTACCTATTCATCAGTCCAAGGACATGAGGTTCTGGAACATCTTCTGTGTTTGGAGATTATTAGGGAAAAAGCTGCTATAAATATTTGCATGGGCTGGGGGCGGTGGCTCACGCCTGTAATCCCAGCACTTTGGGAGATCGAGGCAGGCGGATCATGAGGTTAGGAGTTCAAGACCAGCCTGGCCAATATAGTGAAACCCTGTCTCTACTAAAAATACAAAAATTAGCTGGGTGTGGTGGCGGGTACCTGTAGTCCCAGCGACTCCAGAGGCTGAAGCAGAAGAATACCTTGAACCAAGGAGGCGGAGTTTGCAGTGAGCAGAGACGGCACCACTGCACTCCAGCCTGGGCAACAAGTGAGATTCTGTCTCAATAAATAAAAAAATAAAATATTTACATGCAGGCTTTCATGTGGGCAATAACTTTTCACATCTCTATGGTAAATACCTAGGAGTGCGATGGCTGGGTCATATGCGAAGTGTATATTTAACTTTATAAGAAACTGTCAAACTTTTCCCGGAGCGATTGTATCATTTTGCATTCCCACAAGCAGTGGATGAGGGTTCTAGTGGCTTCATGCCCTTATCAGCTAGCTGTTGGTATTATTGTTTGGTTTTGTTTTTAACTACCTAATAAGTGCATAGCATCTTTTACATCTTTCTCCCTGTCTCTCTCTCTTTTATATATATGTGTGTGTGTGTGTATATATATATATGTTTTTTTTTTTTTTGAGATGGCGTCTCACTCTGTCTCCAGGCTGGAGTGCAGTGGCACAATCTTGGCTCACTGCAACCTCTGCCTGCTGGGCTGCAGCAATTCTCCTGTCTCAGCCTCCCATGTAGCTGGAATTATAGATGTGCACCACCATGTCCAGATAATTTCTGTATTTTTAGTAGAGACGCAGTTTCACCATCTTGGCCAAGATGGTCTGGACCTGTTGACCTCGTGATCCGCCTGCCTCCGCCTCCCAAAGTGCGGGGATTACAGATGTGAGCCATTGTGCCCACATCTTTTTTTGTTTGTTTTTCAGGCAGGGTCTTGCTGTCACATAGGCTGGAATGCAGTAGCGTGATCATGGTTCACTGTAGCCTCAACCTCCTGGGTTCAAGTGATCCTCCCACCTCAGCCTCCCAAGTGCTGGGATTACAGGCATGAGTCACCACACCCGGCCATCTTTTACCTCTTTTTATTTATTTATTTTAAAATTACTTTTATTTATTTATTTATTTTTGAGACATAGTTTCACTCTGTCACCCAGGCTGGAGTGCAGTGGCGTGATCTTGGCTCACTGCAACCTGCTCCTCCCAGGTTCAAGAGCTTCTCCTGCCTCAGCCTCCCAAGTAGCTGGGATTACAGGCATACGCCACCATTCCTGGCTAATTTTTGTATTTTTAGTAGAGATGGGGTTTCACCACGTTGGCCGGGCTGGTCTTGAACTCCTGACCTCAAGTGATCCTCCTGCCTTGGCCTCCCAAAGTGTTGGGATTACAGGTGTGAGCCACCATACCCAGCCATAGCTGACGTTTTTATAATAACTTTCTGTGCACTGGACCCTTGCTCATTCAGGCTCTGCCCTTGTCCATTCACTGGGAATCTGAGCTTCACAGAGAGACCTCTTTGTTCCGTTTTTCTCCTCTCTGGGTCTCTGTGTTCTGTAACATTTGCTTGTGTCCCAGGAGATAGACAGGTGTGGGTGGGCAGAGGCGAATGAATCTCTTTAGAAAATGTCCCCACGACTCCAGTAGGAACAGTAGCTAATTATCTCTGGGAATAGGAAGCCAACAATGAGAATTAATTAATACCTCATCAGGGTAGAAAAGTCTAGAAATAAGTGTCTGGGCGATTCCTCCTCCCTGTGTGTGTGCGGGCGCACACACACACGCACACACACGCACACACATGCACAGGCAGCCCCTTCCTCAGCCGTTACTATAGAGACCTCTTTCCTGCCACCCTCATGAGCATTTACAAATCAAGACTGCACAGATGGTGACCTCGGCGGGTCTGTTGTTCTCTCTTCTAAGGGCAATTTCTGGAGCCCTGAGGATTAAGGAAACAGGGCTACTCTGGACAACATCTACCTGGGGCCCCGAAACCTGACCCCGCAGCCCAGGCAAGGGGAGATTAGCAGAGGCGTTTACCCAGAAGAGGCAGGGCATGAAAACAGGACCACACGCAGGTCACCCTCCCCACCTGAGGCCACCAGGGAATCCCTAATGAAGGTCTCAGTTCCGGCTCCCTGGCACATTCATGCTTCAGACGCAGAGGGAGAGGAGAGAATCTTGCAATGTGGGTCCTGGAACTACTGCAGCGTTACAAACCAGGGTTTACTGAGCATCTATTCTGTGCCAAGCACTTTACGGGTGATGATGATGGCCCGATGTTGGTACTCCCTGTCTGTCATTCACTATGTGCTAAGTGCTTTATATACCATAGAGGGTCAGGTTGTGCCCATTTTAATTGACAGTCTATTTCCCAATGCCTGACATTTATTGAATGACTGAATGATCTAATTTACTCCTCAAACCTGCCTTGCAGCACAGTGACTGAATTCCACTGTTCTGATGTGGAAACTGAGGCCCAGAGAGGTGGAGACATTTTCCCCAGGGACACCCAGCAAGCAGGGGGGCAGAGAAGGGCTCTGAAGGGTGGTCTTCCTATTACAGAACACCCCTACTTGTTAATTCCTTGAGGCCCAGAGAGCTCAAGTAGCAAGTCACAGGCCCAGCAAGGACTAGAATCCAGCTTTCCTATCCCCCTCTTTGATGTATTTTTTTCTTGCCTTGCCATTCTTTCTGGTAGCCCTAACATGAAGCACAATGTCCTGAAAACACTGAGCCCCAATAAATATTTGCCAATGTACGAGTACCAGATTTGGACCTTCCAGAACCTTCTGGAACCTTCTGGAACCTTTCCCAGGGTATCTGTTCCAACTCACACCCTCATCCTCCAGGGATCCAGGACCTGTTGTTTTGTTCCTGTTTGAAAGACGGGGAACAGGGAAGAAGACGGAGGTCGGATTGCTAGCCCGTAGTCGTACTGAAAGATGGAGGCTGGCTGGGGCTAGGTTGGGTGTTTCTCTGCCTGCCATCTTGCTGCTCCCCTCAAAAGCTCTTCTCTTGGTACCTGCCTGTTCTCAAAAGTGATTTTCTAGCTTTCTGTTGGTTCTGTGACCGTCATGACTTCCTTCCATTCGGTCCCCAATCCATTTAAATGGTAACACCGATTGCCATTTATTGAAAATCTAGTAGGTGCCGGCTTTCCTCTTCATCTCATCCTCACCTTAACTTCCCAAGCTTGGTGCTTATTAGCACCATTTCCCGGGGGCAGAAGGAGGCACAGAGAGTTGAGACACTCACCCAAGCTCACGCAGCAGAGAAACAGAGAGTTGCCTTTTGGGACCAGAGTCTCCACTTTCAGCCAAATTCTGTGGTTCGTACCTGAGTCAGAAGTGGAACCAGACCCCAGTCTCCAAAAGGCGGCTCTTGGATTGCAGAGTCAAGCCAAGTTCCTGCAAACCTGGTTTCCTCTCCAGCCCTGAGCCCTCGGAGGCCCCTAAATGAAAGCTGTATTCTCCCTTCTTAGCTTTCAGAGGCTCCTGAAAAACACACATGAACAAAATTCTGAGCTGGGCATGGTACATCACGCCTGTAAACCCAGTACTCTGGGAGGCTAAGACTGGAGGATCACTTGAGGCCAGAAGTTTGAGACCAGCCTGGGCAACATAGGGAGACCCTGTCTCTACAAAAAAATATATATAAATTAGCTGGGCATAATGGCACTCACCTGTGGTCCCAGCTACTCTGGAGGCTGAGGCAAGAGGATGGCTTGAGCTCAGGAGGTCGAGGCTGCAGTGAGCTATCATGCCACTGGACTCCAGCCTGGGCAACAGATCAAGACCCTGTCTCAAAAAAAAAAAAAAACAGGCCAGCTGCAGTAGTTCACACCTGTAATCCCCGCACTTTGGGGGTCATGAGGTCAGCTTTTAGAGACCATCCTGGGCAACATGGTGAAACCCCGTCTCTACTAAAAACACAAAAATTAGCTGAGTATAGTGGCGGGCACCTGTAGTCCCAACTACTCAGGAGGCTAAGCCAGGAGAATCGCTTGAACCCGGGAGGCGGAGTTTGCAGTGAGCCGAGATTGCATCACTGAACTCCAGCCTGGCAACAGAGCGAGACTCAGTCTTAACAACAGCAAAAAAACCTTCCAAGTACAGGCCCCTCTGCAACTTCCTTCTAGTGACTCCCATCCTAAGAGGGGAGCAGATAGGAAGACAGTTCCTGGCAGCCACAGTGGTGGAGGGGGATACACCCAGGGGAGCCCCTCAGAGGCTGTCATTTGTGTCTTTGTTCCTGCTGTTCCCAGAGCAGGTGAGGAGAGGGCCTGATCCGGGGAAAGTCTTCCCAGAAAGATGGAACAGCGAGCAGGAGCAAAGACCTGGAGAAGGGAAACAGCATTGGTGAAACTGAAAGATGACCAGATGTGCCCTCTCCTTCACTGAGGTCCTGGGCCAATGCCTGTGGTCAATGCCACAGTCACAACTATTGATACTGTATTTCCCAATGCCTGAAATTCATTGAATGACTGAAGGAACTCATTTACTCCTTGAAGCCGCCCTGCAGTTTGGCTCAGTTGGACCCTGAGTTCAGCACAACGAGGCTGAGGACTCAGACCTACGATAGAGCCTGGTACACACTAGGTGCTCAATTGATGCTTATTGATAAAAGAACAAACAAAGCAAAGAACTGGAATGGAGTTAAGAGATCAGCTAGGTCGGGCGCGGTAACTCATGAATGGCATCCCAGCACCTTGAGAGGCCGAGGCAGGTGGATCACCTGAGGTCAGGAGTTCGAGACCAGCCTGGCCAACACTGTGAAACCCTGTCTCTACTAAAGATACAAAAATTTTTAGATGGGGTGAAACCCCATCTCTACTAAAAATACAAAATACAAGTGGCACGTGGCTGTAATCCAAGCTACTCGGGAGGCTGAGGCAGGAGAATCCCTTGAACCTGGGAGGCGGAGGGTGCGTGAGCCAAGATCATGCCATTGCACTCCGGCCTGGGCACCAAGAGTAAAATTCCATCTCAAAAAAAAAGAAAGGAAAGAAAGAGAGAAAGAAAGAAAGAGCGATCAGTTAGTCTGGAATTAGAAATTTAAATGCCTTCACGTGAAAGTCCCCACTTTGAGCTAATTTTCTTGCTTTTTAAATTTTTTTCTTTTTCAGAAACGTGGTCTCACTCTGTCACCCTGGGGAGTGTTCAACTCCTGGCCTCAAGAGATCCTCTTGCTTCCGTCAGGTCTCCCAAAGTGCTGGGATTACAGGTGAGAGCCACCGTACCTGGCCTTGAGTTATTAATAATTAAAAACAAAAAACAACCAGAGAACATTGTGTAGGAAACAAACCAAGGCAGTGACTCTGACACGAGGCCACTTCTCCCACTCCTTCATCTTATCTATGGAAAAAACTGGGGCTTGGTGCCACTAAATGATACTTAGAAGGACTCACAGCTCATAACTGAGAGCAGGGACCATGGTGATGATTAGCTGCTGTTTGTTAAATACTTGCTGTACACTTCACACACATTCTCTCAATAATACGAGATGGAGTCTCGCTCTGTTGTCCAGGCTGGAGCGCAATGGCGCGATCTCGGCTCACTGCAGCCTCCGCCTCCCGGGTTCAAGTGATTCTCCCACCTCAGCCTCCTGAGGATCTTGAACTATAGCTCCATGTCACCACACTCGATTAATTTTTGTATTTTTAGTAGAGACAGGGTTTCACTATGTTGGCCAGGCTGGTCTTGAACTCCTGACCTCGTGATTTGCCTGCCTCAGCCCCCCAAAATGCTGGGGTTACAGGTGTGAGCCACCATGCCCGGCCTGTTTGTTTTTGTGAGACAGAGTCTGGCTTTTACACCGAGGCTGTAGGTCAGAAGCGCAATCTCAGCTCAGTGCAACCTCCGCCTCCCAAGTTCAAGCGATTCTCCTGCCTCAGCCTCCCAAGTAGCTGGAACTACTGGGCCCGGGGTAATTTTTGTACTTTTAGTAGAGATGGGGTTTCACCATGTTGACCAGGCTGGTCTCCAATTCCCGACCTCAGGTGATCCACCCGCCTTGGCCTCCAAAATGCTGAGATTACAGGCGTGAGCTACTGTGCCGGGTCCTGCTTATTTTTTTAACCGATGAGGAGTCGAGGGTTCAGAGAGGTTAAGGGACTCAAAGAGTCACACAGCAGTAAATGGCAGAGACGGGATTTGAACTCTCCACCCAGAGCCAACTCCCTTCAAGAGTTAAACCTTTTGTATTTCTGTTCAGGAGGAAACCGTGACCCTTCGTGAAGTGGGTGGGGGGATTGGTTCAATACAGCCAATAGCGATTGGATAGTTTCTATGAGACCCCGAGTCTTAAGAGTCAAATCTGTTCCCCACGCCCCCAAATCTAGGTTTACCCAGGCTGGAGGCTAGGGTTCCCCACCCCCACTGCAAACACTCCAACCTCACCCCCTTCAACAGCAGGTGCACACAGTAGGCGCCTAATGAGCGCTTCGATGGTGGTGTTGGAGGCAGCAGCGAGGCTGGCGGAGGAGACAGTCCTGCTTTCCAGCCCTCCCTGCTCAGCTCCTCAGGGCCTGCCCAGCCCCCAGCCCCAGCCCCAGCCCCAGCCCCAGCCCCCGCGCACCCGGCAGCTCTCCCACCGCAATTACGGTAATTAGCTGGGAGCCTCTCGCCGGGAGGGAGGAGGCGGACTTTGGCCCAGGCTGACCTGCTTCCCGGCGGGCCCTTGGATTGGTCCGCGCCGAGCACGTGACGCACGCCGCGGACTTGTTGCTGGGCATCGCGGCGTTGCCAGGGCAACGCCTACGCGCGTTCTCTCCGCCGAGTGCCTGCAGAAGTGGCTGCGTTGAGGGTCCTCGGCGAGAGACGAGGAGGGGGGATCACGAGGGCCAGGCGGACGCTGCCTCCCTCCCTACCTCCTTCCCTCCCTCCCTCAGCTCCCGCTCCCAGTCCCCGGCCCCCACAGCTCAGTCGCTCCGAGCCCCCCAAGGACATAACAAGATCATACACGTGGGTGGACAGGACACGACACGGCGAGGATCACGAACGGGGACAGTGAGCACAGAGGGCAGGGCACGCTGAAGGACAGACAGACAAACACCGCAGGGGCACAGAGACCTTGCAGCAGCAACAAACAATTGCTGAAACCCCTGCAGTCTCCAGGTCTCTGTTCAGAAGGGGATGTCACCAGGCAAGACGGGAGACAGTCCCTGTCCCCCCAGCCATCATCATCATCACCCACGTCCCCTGTACCTAACCACTCCCTATGTGGGGAGCCTGAGCTAAACGCTTTATCTGCCTCTCATCCTTGTTATACCCCAGAAGCAGGCGTTGTTATCATCCCCCTTTTACAGATGAGAAAACTGAGGCTCCCAGTGGGAGCCAGTGGGGCAAGAACAAGCTAGGAGGCAGGGAAGGATTCCCACCCTCCAGGATTAGCTATGAAAGCCCCCATATTCATTCACTTTATGAAATGTCCTCTAATAATAATGATCAAAACTATAGTGTGTTAGTTTTCTATTGCTGTGTAACAAATAGCCCCAAATCTCCCTCTGTCATCCAGGCTGGAGTGCAGTGGCAAGATGAAGGTCTATTCTGACCTCAGCCTCCCAATTAACTGGGACTAAAGGTGTGCACCACCATGCCCAGCTAATTTTTAAATTTTTTGTAGAAATGGGGTTTTGCCATGTTGCCCAGGCTGGTCTCCAACCCCTGGGCTCAAGGCATCCATTTCAGCCTCCTGAAGTGCTGGGATTAAAGGCATGAGCCACCTCGCCTGACCCCTCCAATCTTTTTTTTTTTTTTTTGCGTCGGAGTTTCACTCTTGTTGCCCAGGCTGGAGTGCAATGGCACGATCTCAGCTCACTGCAACCTCCGCCTCTGGGGTTCAAGCGATTCTCCTGCCTCAGCCTCTGGAGTAGCTGAGATTACAGGCATGCACCACCATGCCTGGCTAATTTTGTGTTTTTAGTAGAGATGGGGTATCTCCATGTTGGTCAGACTGGTCTCGAACTCCCGACCTCAGGTGATCTGCCTGCCTTGGCCTCCCAAAGTGCTGGGATTACAGGCATGAGCCACTGCGCCCGGCTAGCCCCTCAAATCTTAATGGCTTAAAATAATCATATTCATTATCTCACTGTTTCTGTGGCTTACCTGCCTCAGAACCTTTCACAAGTTTTCATCAAGGTGTTAGTCAAGGCTGGTGTCTCATCTGAAGATCTGACTGAAGGAAGCCAGGTGAGGTGTTAAGTGCCTGTAGGCCCAGCTACTCTGGAGGCTGAGGCATGAGAATTGTTTGAGGCTAGGAATTTCAGGCTGTATTGCACTATGATTGCACCTGTGAATAACGACTGCACACCAGCCAGGGCAACATAGCAAGATCCCATGTCTAAAAGAAAAAAAAAAGATCAGAAAGGGAAAAAAGCCACTTGCAAACTCATATAGGGGTCTCTTCCACGTGGTGGGTTGCTGTATAAAAGCCTGAAAACTGAGAAGACATTTTGCTAGCAAGATGGACGTTACAGTGTCTTATAACCTAAACATGGAAATGACATCTCATTACTCTACGTGTGTTTATTGTGGTAAAATATGTACTATTAAGCATTACGTAACATTTCAGTCAATGACAGACTGCAATTATAATAGTGGTTCAATACGATTTTTTTTTCTGAGACGGGGTCTTGCTCTGTCGCCAAGCTGGAGCAAAGTGAGACGATCTTGGCTCACTGCAACCTAGGTCTCCCGGGTTCAGGTAATTCTCCTGCCTCAGCGTCCTGAGTAGCTGGGACTACAGGGGCACACCACCACGCCCAACTAATTTTTGTATTTCTAGTAGAGATGGGGTTTCACCATGTTGGCCAGGATGGTCTCAAACTCCTGACCTTGTGATCCACCCACCTTGGCCTCCCAAAGTGCTGGGATTACAGGCATGAGCCACTGTGCCCGGCCAATTTTTAGTCATTTATACCACACTTTTTCTGCACCTTTTCTATGCTTAGATATATTAGGATACACAAGTACTTACCATCATGTTACAGCTGCCTTCAGGATTGAGTACACTCACACGCTGTGCAGGTTTGTATCCTAGGAACGACAGGCTGTACCACACAGCCTAGGTGTGCAGTAGGCTGCACCGTCTCGGCATGCATGGGCACACTCTATGATGCTCACACACGACCAAATTGCCTAATGACGCATCTTGCAGAATCTATTTCCCCCCTTTTTTTTTTTTTTTTTTTTTTGGAGGCAGTCTTGTTCTGTTGCCCAGGCTGGAGTGCAGTGATGCAATCTTGGCTCCGTGCAACCACTGCCTCCTGCATTCATGCAATTCTCCTGCCTCAGCCTCCCAAGTATTTCCGATATCAATTAATACATGATTGTATCACATGAAATTTGCCATTTTAACAGTTTTTTTTTTTTTTTGAGACAGTGTCTCACTCTGTCCCCCAGGCTAGAGTGCAGCGGCTTGAATATAGCTCCCTGTAGCCTCAAACACCCAGGCTCAAGCAATGCTTCCGCCTCTGCTTCCCGAGTAGCTGGGACTACAGGTGCACAACACCACAATGGCCTTACCCCTTTTGAGGTGCCCAGCTCAGTGGCATTAAGTACGTTCAGTGTTGTGCAACCATCACCATCATCATCTCCAGAGTCTTTCTAGCCTCCTAAACAGAAACTCTGTACCCATTAAGCATAAACTCCCCTTTTCTCCAGGCCCTGCTAACCTGCAAGCTACTTTCTATCAATTTGCCTGTTCTTGGGAATTCATGGAACTGGAATTACGTGTTTGTCCCTCTAATACTGGTTTCTTTCACGTAGCATGATGTTCTCAAGGTTCATCCGTGTCGTAGTAGGAATCAGAATTTCCTGTCCCCAAAATACACTTTTGTTGTTGTTGTGTGTGTGTGTTTTTTTTTTTTTTTTTTGAGATGGAGTCTTGCTCTGTCACCCAGGCTGGAGTGCAGTGATGAGATCTTGGCTCACTACAACCCCCACCTCCTGGGTTCAAGAGATTCTCCTGCCTCAGTTTCCTGAGTAGCTGGGATTACAGGCACCTGCCACCATGCCCCACTAATTTTTTTGTTTTTTTGTTTTTTTTTTTAAAGATGGGGGTTTCACCATGATGGCCAGGGTGGTCTTGAACTCCTGACCTCAGGTGATCCACCCACCTCGGCCTCCCAAAGTGCTAGGATTACAGGCGTGAGCCACCGCACCCGGCCTAATTTTTGTATTTCTAGTAGAAACAGAGCTTCACTGCATTGGCCAGGCTGGTCTTGAACTCCTGACCGCAAGTGATTTGCCCACCTCAGCCTCCCAAAGTGCTGGGATTACAGGCGTGAGCCACCACACCCAGCCCTATTTTCTTATTTTTTTCCTCCCTACTTAGATGTATTTTTTTAAACTCTTTATTTTGGAAAGAATATCAAAAGTTGCGAGAATAGTACCATGACCTCTCAGGTACGATGTTTCCTCACCTCACCTGCTGGGAACATTTTAATATGTACACCTGCTTATTGTTAATGAGGCCGGAAGGGACAGGGCACCTCTAAAAATAAGGCTGTTCCCTTAAATAATAATGAAGATACAATGAATTCATGAAGTTTCTCGTAGACTTAATGTTATTATCCAGCATCTAATCCATATTCACATTTCGCCACCTGTCACCATCCCGTTCTTTACAGCTCTTTTGTGGTCTGGGAACATGTGTTGCCTTCAGTATTCCTGTCTCTCATTTGAAGAGACGTTTTGTAAATTTTTTAAATTTTGAGACAGAGTCTCACCGTGTTGCCCAGGCTGGGGTGCAGTGGTGCGATCTCAGCTCACTGCACACACCACCACGCCTGGATAAGTTTTGTATTTTTAGTAGAGACTGGATTTCACCATGTTGGCCAGGCTGGTCTCGAACTCCTGACCTCAGGTGATCCACCCGCCTCAGCCTCCCAGAGTGCTGGGATTACAGGTGTGAGCCACCATGCCAGCCTAAACAATTTTTAGAAACACACAGTTGCAGCTTGAAAATTATGGGCATCTCAACTTTTGAGTTGCACAGATGTAGAGTGTCCAATCTCCCCGTCGCGGTTTGCTTCAATTATGGTCCTTCTTTAAAACCACTTACCCTAGATTAGTGGGCCTCACCTGGGGGTGCTTCTATCCCCAAGGGATGCTGAGCAATGTCTGGAGTCATTTTTGCCCCTAGAAATGGGGGTCCCTCTGGCATGGAGTCAGTAGAGCCTGCTCAGGAACCGGTACTGCAGAGGACCCCACCCCTACCAACCAAGAGTTATGTGGTCCAGATGTCATTAGTGCTGAGATTGAGAAGGTATGAACTGGATCACAGAATGATAATACCTCTAAGAACTAACTTTTTATTTTTATTTATTTATTATTATTATTTTTTAAGAGATGGGGTCTCGCTATGCTGCCCAGGCTGGAGTGCTGTGGCTATTCACAGGCGCGATCCCACTACTGATCAGCACGGGAGTTTTGACCTTCTCTGTTTCTGACCTGGACCGGTTCATGCCTCCTTCGGCAACCTGGTGGTCCCCCGCTCCCGGGAGGTCACCATATTGATGCTGAACTTAGTGCAGACACCCGATCGGCACAGCGCACTACAGCCCAGAACTCCTGGGCTCAAGCGATCCTCCCATCTCAGCCTCCTGAGTAGCTGGGACTACAGGCACATGCCCTGTAGCCTGGCAAAACTAAATTTATTTATTGTGCGTTCTGTACTCACCAATCTCACCATATGTCAACTCATTGAATTCTCACAACCTCCATAGGAGGCGGAACTCTTCACTCCATAGGTGGGCTCAGACACCGGACCTGATTGAGGACTACCTAATATAGGCACAGGCAGAAAGTACCTCCCCACAAGCCACACCCACCCGTGTACCATATCAGTTTACCGTTGCCATGGCAACATCCATACGGTACCATCTTTTTCCATTCCAACAACCCAGTAACCCAAAAGTTACTGCCCTTTTCCTAGAAATGTCTGTAAAATCTGCCCCTTAATTTGCATGCAATTAAGAGCGGGTGTCAATATGCCTGCAGAACTACCTCTGGGCTGCTGCTCTGAGCTCACTGCCTATGGAGTAGCCTTGTTCTGCAAGAAAGACCAGGACCTCTGCAGCTGCTCATACTGCCGCTGCAATTAAGATCACTAACACCGGCCGGGCACGGTGGCCCACGCCTGTAATCCCAGCACTTTGGGAGGCCAAGGCGGGTGGACCACCTGAGGTCAGGAGTTTGAGATCAGCCTGCCCATAATGGCGAAACCCTATCCCTACTAAAAATATTAAAAAGTAGCCAGGCATGGTGGAGGACGCCTGTAATCCCAGCTACATGGGAGGCTGAGGCAAGAGAATCTCTTGAGCCTGGGAGGTGGAGGTTGCAGTGAGCTGAGATGGCACCATTGCACTCCAGCCTGGAGACAAAAGCAAAACCCTGTCTCAAAAAAAAGAGAATGAGCTTGGTGGCTCACACCTGTAATCCCAGTCTGGGAGGCCAAGGTGGATGGATCACGAGGTCAGGAGATCAAGACCATCCTGGCTAACACGGTGAAACCCCAAATCTACTAAAAATACAAAAAGTTAGCCAGGTGTGGTGGCACAGGCCTGTAGTCCTGGCTACTCTGGAGGCTGAGGCAGGAGAATCACCTGAACCCAGGAGGCAGAGGTTGCAGTGATCTGAGATCGTGCCACTGCACTCCAGCCTGGGTGACAGAGCGAGACTCCATCTTAAAAAAAAAAAAAAAACAGATTTCTCACACCACGCCCAGGCAAAGCGGTTCACTCCTGTAATCCCAGCACTTTGGGAGGCCAAGGCAGTTGGACTACTTGAGGTCAAGAGTTCAAGACCAGTGTGACCAACATGGTGAAAACCTGTCTCTACTAAACATACAAAAATTAGGCGGGTGTGGTGGTGTGCACCTGTAGTCCCAGCTACTCAGGAGGCTGAGGCAGGAGAATGTCGTGAACCCAGGAGGTGGAGGTTGCAGTGAGCCAGGATCACACCGCTGCACTCCAACCTGGGTGACAGAATGAGACTCTGTTTCCAAAAAAAAAAAAAAAAAAGGTTGCTAACACCAGCAGCTTGACCTTGAATTCTCTCCTGGGCAAAGGAAGAACCCTCCCCTGCTAATGCCCAATTCTGGGGCTTGCCTTCCCTGCATCTCAAACTCCCGACCTCAGGTGATCCGCCGGCCTCAGCCTCCCAAAGTGCTGGGACCACAGGCATGAGCCACAGCACCCAACCTTCCCTTCTTCTTCCTTCTTCCTTCTTCCTTCTTCTTCTTCTTCGCCTCTGCCTCCTCCTCCTCCTCCTCCTCCTCCTCCTTCTTCTTCTTCTTCTTTTGAGAGAAAGTCTCATTCTGTCCCTCTATCACTCTGTCACCCAGGCTGAAGTGCAGTGGTGGGATCACAGCTCACTGCAACCTCTGCCTCCTGGGTTTAAGCGATTCTCTTGCCTCAGCCTCTCAAGTAGCAAGGATTACAGGCACACGCCACCACACCAGACTAATTTTTGTATTTTTAGTAGAGACAGGGATTCACCATATTGGTCAGGCTGGTCTCGAACTCCTGACCTCAAATGATCCACCTGGCTCGGCCTCCCAAAGTGCTGGGATTACAGGTGTGAGCCACCTCTCCCGGTCTCAAGCTGCAATCCTAAACTCCTTTGAGCTTAAGGTCTCTGGTCCCACAAGAGTAATATTTCCCAAATTGTGGTCAGACACACTACCCGCCTCTGGGCTTTCTGGGGATCGTCCCTGGCTCATCAGTTGTGTCTGCACAGGTCTGGGTGCCTCTGTCACCAGCTGTGAGAATAAGGGCTCAAGTTTCAGCTCTGCTCGGCTGCTGCCGGCCCTGAGCAGGTGTGGGCCTGGAAGTGAGGCTGATTGATGAGGACTGAGCCTGATAATCCCCGTGTCCCTCACAGCCCTTGCAGAGATTCCCAGCTCACCGAAGATGCCAGTTTGTGGGCTGAAAACAGAGGGGGTTTGTGTTCAAGGTGTCTGCACCAGGTGTCTACCCACTGGTGGGTGGGTATGGACGGTGCCCACCCAGGGGGACCTTTGTCAGGAGACAGGATTTGTAGATGATCTTTTGATCTGGGTTTGTCCCATGGTCTAATTCGTTTTCTCTTTTTCTTTCTTTCTCTTTTTCTTTCTTTCTTTCTTTCTTTCTTTCTTTCTTTCTTTCTTTCTTTTTCTTTCTTTCTTTTTCTTCCTTCCTCCCTTCCTTCTTTCTTTCTTTTTCCCTCTCTCCCTCCCTTCTTTCTTTCTTTCTCTCTCCCCCTCTCCCTCCCTCCCTTCCTTCCTTCCTCTCCTTTCTTTTTCTTTCTCTTCCTTCTTTCTTTCCTTCCTTCCTTCCTTCTTTTCCCTCCCTCCCTTCCTTCTTCCTTCCTTCTTTCTTTCTGTCTTTCTCTCTGTCTCTCCCTCCCTCCCTCCCTCCCTTCCTCCCTTCTTTCTTTCTTCCTTCCTTTCTTTTGTGTTTTTGTTTTTGTTTTTTTGAGACAGACTCTTGCTCCGTGTCCCAGGCTGGAGTACAATTGTGTGATCTTGGCTCACTGCAGCCTCTGCCTTCCGGGTTCCAGCAATTCTCCCACCTCAGACTCCTGAGTAGCTGGAATTACAGATGCGCACCACCATGCCTGGCTAATGTTTATATTTTATTTTATTTTAAGACAAAGTCTTGTTCTATTGCCAGGCTGGGTTGCAGTGGGGCGATCTCTGCTCACTGCCTACCGGGTTCAAGCAATTCTCTCCCTCATCCTCCCCAGTGGCTAGGATTACAGGTGCCTGCCACCACACCCAGTTCTTCTAATTTTTGTTTTTAGTAGAGACAGGATTGCAAGGTCAGGAGTTCAAGACCAGTCTGGCCAAGATGGTGAGGCCGAAGCGGGCAGATCACCTGATGTCAGGAGTTCGAGACCAGCCTGGCCAACATGGTGAAACCCCATCTCTACTAAAATTACAAAAATTAGCCAGGCATGGTGGCGCATGCCTGTAGTCCCAGCTACTCAAGAGGCTGAGGCAGGAGAATCATTTGAACCCAGAAGATGGAGGTTGCAGTGAGTGTGATCGCACCACCACTGCACTCCAGCCTGGGTGACAGAGCAACACCCTGTCTCAAAAAAAAAAAAAAAAAATGAGGTAGAGGGAGTGGGTGAGAAGCTGGGACTGGGAAAGAACTCGGTGTCCAGGGTTCTTCAGAGGGACACGCAGGGGGGAGGGGGCAGGGTGGCGTCATGGCCCCAGCACTAGCTTGGGCGCCTGGTAGACCAGCGCTGAGTCTCACCTTCCCCCATCTTTTGCTTTTATGGGGGATGGAGTCTCGCTGTGTAGCCCAGGCTAGAGTGCAGTGGCGTGATCTCAGCTCACGGCAACCTCCACCTCCTGGTCTCGGTTCAAGTAATTCTCCTTCCTCGGCCTCCGAAGTAGCTGAGATTACAGGCATTAATATTTGTATTTTTTAGTAGAGACGGGGTTTCATCATCTTGGGCAGTCTGGTCTAGAACTCCTGACCTCGTGATTCACCCACCTTGGCCTCCCAAAGTGCTGGGATTACAGGCCTCCCAAAATGCCACCATTCCTGGCCATCTTCCCCCATCTTATTTGTCTTACACAAGAATAGGGACAGAGCAGGGAGGGTGCTGTGTGGGTGACCACTGCTGTGTCTGTTAGATCCAAAGCTGGGAAAACTTATACCAAGGCAGCAAATGCTTTTCACACACACACAAACACACACACACACACACACACACACACACACAGAGAAACTGGCTAATACAGACAACATCCTCCTGAAACCATGGTGACTAGTACAGCTTGGGGGTGGGGGCGCTGACGACATTCATAATTCTCTGTGCAGATTTTTCCAGCACAGGTTACGGTACCAGCAAGGCAGCGTGTGTGTGGGGGTGGGTGTACGTGTATGAGTGACTGTGAGTGTGGACGTGGGCGCATGTATGTGTGTGTGTGTGCGTGCGTGCAGGAGTGTGACTGTGTGTACATGCATATTTGTGTAGCTGTTTGAATATACATTGCAACCCCATCTGTGCGTTTCTGCATGGCTGTGATACATGTGTGTGCACTTTCACAAAGGTATTCAGAGCTGTGAGTGCACAGCAGGGTTCCTTTCCACGCACCGTGTGATGGGTTCTGTGCCTGCTTGCATCTCTGGTGTGACCGTGTCTTGCACTTTTCTGCAGTCTTTGTTTTCTGGCTTTTTGTTTCTTGGCTTTTGTGGGGCTTTTTGAGACAGGGTCTGGCTCTGTCACCCAGCCTGGAGTGCAATGGCACGATCTCAGCTCACTGCAGCCTCCGTCTCCTGATTCAAATGATCCTCCTACCTCAGCCTCCCTGCCTACAGAGGCCAGGTACAGTGGCTCACACCTGTAATCTAAGCATTTTGGGAGGCCAAGGTGGGAGGATCACTTGAGCCCAGGAGTTGGAGACTTGCCTGGGCAGCATGGAAAGACCCTGTTTCTGAAAAAAAAAAAAAGAAAGAAAAAAAGCAGGTAGAGTGATGTGGTTTACACCTGTACCTGTAATCTCAGCACTTTGGGATGTTGAGGTGGGTGGGTCACTGGAGGTCAGGAGTTCAAGACCAGCCTGGATAACATAGTGAGAATCGGTCTTCAAAAAAATAAATAATTAGCTGGGCATGGTGGTGTGCACCTGTAGTCCTAGCTACTCAAGAGGCTGAGGCAAGAGGATCTCTTGAGCGCAGGAGGTGGAGGCTGCAGTGAGTTCGCAGACGTGCACCACCATACCTGGCTAATATTTTTGGATTTTTAGTAGAGACGGGGTTTCTCTATGTTGCCCAGGCTGGTCTTGAACTCCTGGACAACATAGTGATGGATGATCCACCCACCTCAGCCTCCCAAACTGCTGAGATTAGAGGTGTGAAACAACATAACCTACCTTTTTTTTTTTTGAGACTGAGTCTTGCTCTGTCACCCAGGCTGGAGTGCGGTGATGCGATCTCAGCTCACTGCAGCCTCCACCTCCCAGGTTCAAGTGATTTTCCTGCCTCAGCCTCCTGAGTAGCTGGGATTACAGGTGCACGCCACCATGCCCAGCTAATTTTTGTATTTTCAGTAGAGACAGGGCTTCACCATGTTGCCAGGATGGTCTCGATCTCTTGACCTCATGACCCACCCACCTCAGACTCCCAAAGTGCTGGGATTACCGGTGTAAGCCACCGTGCCCGGCTTTTTTTTTTTTTTTTTTTTTTTTTGAGACAGGATCTCGCTCTGTCACCCTGACTGGAGTGCAGTGGCATGATCATGACTCACTGCAGCCTCCACTTCCTGGGCTCAAGAGATCCTCTCACCTCAGCCTCCCAAGTAGCTAGGACTACAGGTGCACACCACCACGCCCAGCTAATTTTTTATTTTTTTGTAGACATGGATTCTCACTATGTTATCTAGGCTGGTCTTGAACTCCTGACCCCCTGTGATCCACTAACCTCAACCTCCCAAAGTGCTGAGATTACAGGTGTAAGCCACATCACTCTACCTGCTTTCTTTCTTTCTTTTCTTTCTTTTTTTTTTTTTGGAGACAAGGTCTTTCCGCTGCCCAGGCAGGTCTCAAACTCCTGGGCTCAAGTGATCCTCCCACCTTGGCCTCCCAAAATGCTGGAATTATAGGTGTGAGCCACTGTACCCGGCCTCTGTAGGTATTTGAAACTGCCTGTATGTATGTGGTGCGTCTAACTGTGTGTGAGCAACTTGTGTGTTTGGATGTAGGTGTGTGACTGTGTGGGTCACGTGCAGTGTGTGACTCCAGAAGTGTGTGTACACATACTCAGGTGTGTGTACAAGAGGGATGCTTAATGTGAAAAATCAGGAAATAGAGCTCTGTCATCTAGGGAGCAGCGTGGTGCCCACAGCTGTTTCCAGCTTTGAGAATCATTTGAGTTCTCTAAGAAGCTCCTCCCGGGGGGAAGCAGGGTGAAGGGCACAGGGCCTGTTGTGCTATTTTTTTTTTTTTTTGAGACAGAGTCTTGCTGTGTTGCCCAAGCTGGAGTGCAGTAGCGTGACCTCGGCTCACTGCAACCTCCGCCTCCCGGGTTCAAGTGATTCTTCTGCCTCAGCCTCCCAGGTAGCTGGGACTACAGGCACGTGCCACCACAACTGGCTAATTTTTGTATTTTTAGAAGAGACGGGATTTCACCATGTTGGTCAGGATGATGTCAACCTCTAGACCTCATGATTCGCCCCCCTCGGCCTCCCAAAGTGCTGGGATTACAGGCGCGAGCCACCGCACCTGGCCTGGCTGTGCTATTTTCACAGCTTCCTGTACAGCCTATCGTTACTTTTGAAACAAACTTTTAAAAAATCTGGAAGTGAGAAAAAGAAATATGAATTTCACACATTGTGTGTATGTGTGTTCTCAAAACAAGCAGGAGAAAACGGAAGAAACTTGACAAATCACGGAGGGTTTTTTAAACAAGACTTTCACTGAGAACTCGGGTCGATCCGCCCAGGCATCCCAGGTGGAGGTGGTGACCGCAGCGCTGTGTCGAGGAGGGGCGGGGCTGGGGCAGGCAGACCCAGGCGGGTGCAGGCGTGCGTTATGCAGGCGGTCATCTGGTGACCCGGGAGTAGGCTGGGAACACGCAGAGCGGCCCAGGGATCAGGCTGCCTCAGGAAATGTGTGGGCTTCGCCGGTGGAGGAGAGGAGATTTAATCAAGGTGCAGCGAAAAAGTCAGCGGCATTGAATCTCCGGCCGGTCTGGGGAGTTAGTGGCAGAATAGCTCATGGGTGTTGTGAGGTCTCCATATGCAATCCTGGAGCCTCAAAGTCTGAAGTCCTGCTCGCCTCGGCTGACGTCTCCCACCCCCCAACCTGCGTTTACCTTTGTCCCTAGCCCGGCCACCCAACCCTGCCATCTTAACTGTTCTTATGGTAATATAAATACCTCTCACCCACCCCTGCCATTGTAACTGAACTTGTGGTCATGTATACTCCCTTGCCCCTACCCCTACCACTGCAACTGAACTTACTCCGCAACACCCCCGCCCCCCAAAAAACTACCCAAACCTATAAAACCAACTCCTATCCCGCTGCCCTTTGCTAATGCCCTTTTCGGCCTTAGCCCACCTGCATCCAGGTGAAGAGACACAGAGAGACACACACAGAGACACAGAGGCAAGACTAAACACAGAGAAAGACAGGAACAGAGACAGAGACAGAGATGAAAAGAAAAATGGAAATAGAGACAGAGACATAGAGATACAGAGACAGAGAGACAGAGAAAGACAGGGACAGAGATGGAGAGATCTAGAGAGAGAGATGAAAACAGAGAGAGACAGAGAGAGATACAGAGTAAGAGACCCCAGTCCAGGGCAGTGGCTCACACCTGTGATCCCAGCACTTTGAAAGGCTGAGGTAGGAGGATCACTTAAGGCCAGGAGTTCAAGACCAGCCTGGCCAACGTGGCGAAACCCCGTCTCTTCTAAAAATACAAAAACTAGCTGGGCGTGGTGGTGTGTTCCTGTAATCCTACCTACTCAGGAGGCTAAGGCTGGAGAATCACTTGAACCCGGGAGGGGAGGTTCCAGGGAGCCGAGATCGTGCCACTGCACTCCAGCCTGGGCGACAGAGACTCCATCTCAAAATAACAACAACAACCACGAAGAAACAGAGAGATAGGGACAGAGAAAGTCAGAGACACAGAGCAAAATACCCCAAAGCAAAAGCAGCAACCAGAGACACAGAGAAACACAGAGACAGAGACAGGGAAGAGACCCAGAGAGAGCTTGAGCCTGACTCCAGACAGAAGGCACCAACAGAACTTCACAAGAGTCTAAAACCCCACCGGAGACAGAGACATGAGGACAAGGAGGTGGAGAAGCTGTGGGGGGATCCGAGCCATGAAAACCAGCGTTCCTGTAAACCAGAAGCTGCTGATCTTTTACCATCCAGCCTGAGAAGTCCCCTGGCATCACTTCCACAATATTCTGTTGGTTGAAGCCATCCAGGCCTGCCCAGGTTTAAGGGGAAGGGAACCAAACTCAACCTCTCCGTGGCAGGAATATGTTTAAAAAGGAAGTGGACTTTTTCTGTTTTTGTTTTTGTTTTGTTTGTTTCTGAGACGGAGTCTTGCTCTGTCACCCAGGCTGGAGTGCAGGGGTGTGATCTCAGCTCACTGCAACCTCCACCTCCTGGGTTCAAGCAATTCTCCTGCCTCGGTGTCCTGGGTAGCTGGGATTACAGGTGCATGCCACCACGCCCAGATAATTTTTGTATTTTTAGTAGAGACAGAGTCTCGAACTCCTGGCCTCAGGTGATCTGCCTGCCTCCTCCTCCCAAAATGCTGGAATTACAGGTGTGAACCACTGTGCCCGGCCCCAGACTTCTTTACACAGGCCTCCAAATAGGCAAAAATAAATGCTGTGAGGCCTCTCACCGTCTAGCCCCAGAAATCACACATTGTTTCTATTATTTTTCTATCTTTTTTTTTTTTTTTTGAGATGCAGTCTCTCTCTGTCACCCAGGCTGGAGTGCAGTGGTGCGATCTCAGCTGACTGCAACCTCTGCCTCCCGGATTCAAGTGATTCTCCTGCCTCAGCCTCCTGAGTAGCTGGGATTACAGGGGCCTGCCACCATGCCCAGCTAATTTTTGTATTTTTAGTAGAGATGGAGTTTCACCATGTTGGTCAGGCTGGTCTTGAACTCCTGACCTCATGATCTGCCTGCCTCGGCCTCCCAAAGTGCTGGGATTACAGGCGTGAACCTCTGCCCCCGGCCACACTGTTGCTTTTACTAGCTCAAAGCTAGTTGCCTGGCCATCCCAGATTCGAGGAGAAAGGAACAATATTTCACCTCTGGATAAGAAGAATTGCATGTGAGTATAAGGATGGAAACGGGCGGGGCGCGGTGACTCACACCTGTAATCCCAGCACTATGAGAGGCTAAGGCAGGTAGATCACAAGATCACGAGTTCAAGACCAGCCTGGTCAACATAGTGAAACCTGGTCTCTACTAAAAATACAAAAATGAGCCAGGCATTGTGGCACGAACCTATAATCCCAGCCACTCGGGAGGCTGAGGCAAGAGAATTGCTTGAATCCGGGAGGTGGAGGTCGCAGTGAGCCGAGATCACACCACTGCACTCCAGCCTGAGCAATGCAGAGAGAGACTCTGTCTCAAAAAAAAAAAAAAAAAAAGGATGGAAACCATTGCAGCCGTTTTTAGAAACAAATTACTTTGAAGGGTGGTCATCTGGCCGGGTGCAGTGGCTCGTGCCTGTAATCCTGGCACTTTGGGAGGCCAAGGCAGGAGGACTGCTTAAGCCCAGGAGTTCGAGACCAGCCTGAGCAACATGGCACAACCTCATCTCTACAAAATAAATAAATAAATAAAACAAAACCCCAAAATAGTAGCTAGGCGTGGTGGCGTGCGCCTGCAGTCCCAGCAACCTGGGACGCTGACGTGGGAGGATCACCTGAGCCTGGGAGTTCAAATCTGCAGTGAGCTACGATCATGCCATAGTACTCCAGTCCGAGTGTCAGCGTAAGACCCTGTCTCAAACAAAAAAAAAAAAAAAAAAAGGAATTGGGGTAAGCGCAGTGGCTCACACCTGTAATCTTAGCATTTTAGGAGTCTGAAGCAGGTGGATCACTTGAGGTCAGGAGTTCAAGACTGGCCCAACCAGCATGGTGAAACCCCCGTCTCTACTAAAAATACAAAACTTAGCCGGCTGTGGTGGCACATACCTGTAGTCTCAGCTACTCGGGAGGCTGAGGCAGGAGAATTGCTTGAATCTGGGAGATGGAGGTTCAGTGAGCTGAGATTGTACCACTGTACTCCAGCCTGGGTGACAGAGCAAGATACTGTCTCAATTAAAAGAAAAAAAAAAGAAGTGAGAGAGGAGGAAAAAAGAGTAGTCATCTTCTGAGAGTTTAGGACCCAAAATCTATAAGGAACTCACACAACTCAATAGCAAAAAAATCCAACAGGATTCAACAATGGGCAAAGGAACTGATTAGACATTTCCCTAAAGACACACAAATGACGAGACACACAAAAAAGCGCTCAACTTCACTAATCATCAGAGAAATGCTAAGCAACACTTTAAGACTATACCGCCATACACCCATTAGAGTAGCTGTTATCAAAAAGACAAGACGTCACACGCATGAGTGAGGATGTGGAGAAAGGCGAACCCTTTTGCTCTGTCAGTGAAAATGGAAATTGCTATGGCCATTATGGGAAACAGTGAGGAGGTTTCTCACTCAAGAAGTTAAAACTGGAATTACCATATGATCCAGCAATGTCACTTCTGGGAATACATCCGAAGGAAATGAAATCAGGAGGCTGGGGTGAGGGCAGAGAACAGGGACAGGCGTGGGAGGGAACGGGAGACTATTTCTCTGTGGGCAGGATTGCTGCTAGAACAGGAACAAAAAATGAGTCATCTGTAAGATCGTTGATCGTTGACAGACAGAGCCTCAAGATGTCACTGGTCCTGGGAAGAGCAAGCTTTGGGAAGGGTTGGGGAGAAAAGGAGGGATTCAATGTTGTACCCACCTGCAAGGGAAATGGCATGTCTGCCCACATACGTGTGTCACGTGGGGCTCTGCTGTGCTGATACAAGAACACACCAGGGAGCCTGGGATGTGAACCATGACTCTTTGTTTTTTTTTCTTTGAGACAGAGTCTTGCTCTTGTCACCCAGGCTGGAGTGCAGTGGTGCAATCTCAGCTCACTGCAACCTCCGCCTCCCGGGTTGAAGTGATTCTCCGGTCTCAGCCTCCCGAGTAGCTGGGATTACAGGTACCTGCCACCATGCCCAGCTGATTTTTTGTATTTTTAGTAGAGACGGAGTTTCACCGTGTTGACCAGGCTGGTTTTTTTTTTTTTTTTTTTGACAGTCTGGCTCTGTTGCCAGGCTGGAGGGTAATGGTGCGAATCGGCTCACTGCAAACTCCACCTCCAGAGTTCAAGTGATTCTCCTGCCTCAGCCTCCCAAATAACTGGGACAATAGGTGCGTGCCACCACGCCCAGCTAATTCTTTGTATTTTTAGTAGAGACAGGGTTTCACCATGTTGACCAGGACGGTCTCTATCTCTTGACCTCTTGATCTGACCTCCCAAAGTGCTGGGATTATAGGCGTGAGCCACCGTGCCCAGCCACAGGCTGGTCTTGAACTCCTGATCTCAGGTGATCCGCTCACCCAGGCCTCCCAAATGCTGGGATTACAGGTGTGAGACACTGCACTCAGCTGGACCATGACTCTTTCAAGCCTTCAACTCAATCTTTGAATTTCTGGGTGAAGAGCACAGAGTGGCTGAGCTAGACGGAGTGCTGGGTCACAAAAATTACCCCAATTGTCCCAGGTGTAGCTGTCCCTGCAGTCACGACGTAGCATATCATATTAGAGGATGCAAAGTCTCTGCTTGTGTTTGTGGTGGAAACAGTGAGATCTCAGAAACCAAGGATGTCTCTGTTAGGGAAGGGTATGCTTAAGACTGCAGCGCAGTGGGGTTATCACAGCTCACTGCAACCTCGAACTCTCAGACTCAAGCCATCCTACAGCCGCAGCCTCCTGATTAGCTGGGACTACAGGCACGCACCGCCAGGCCTCACTACTTTGTTTTTTTTTTTTTGAGATGGAGTCTTGCTCTGTTGCCCAGGTAGGAGTGCCATGGCGCGATCTCGGCTCACTGCAACCCCCACCTCCCAGGTTCAAGCAATTCTCCTGCCTCAACCTCCCGAGCAGCTGGGATTACAGGCGTGCACCACCACACCCGGCTAATTTTTGTATTTTTAGTAGAGACAGGGCTTCACCATGTTGGCCAGGCTGGTCTTGATCTCCCGACCTCAGGTGATCCAGCCATTTTGGTCTCGTACAGTGCTGGGATTACAGGTGTGAGCCACCGCGGGCCTACTCTTTTACGTTTTTTGTGGAGACAGGGTCTTCCTATGTTGCCCAGGCTGGTCTCGAACTCATGGGCTCAAATGGCAAATGGTCCATCCACCTTGGTCTCCCAAAGTGCTGGGATTCCAGACATGAGTCACCGTGCCTCTGTCTCTTTTTTGTCTCTCTCTCTCTGTTTCTTTTGGACTCTCTCTCTCTCCCACCTGCCCCGGCCACCTCCCTGTCTCTTTCCCTGCCTCGCTGGTCCCTGGCCATCTCCCTGTCTGGTTCCTACCTCTGCCTCCATCCCCTTTTAGGACTCCATCTATCTCTGGCTCTGTCTCTCCTCCTCTCCGTCCCTCGTTCCCTTCCTGCCTCCATCAGACCTGTGTGTGAATCTCTGCTGTGCCCCTCCCCTCTGGCCTCGGTCTGTGTCTGCCATGCGCTCTGTCTGCTCCCCATCCCTATCCCTGCCTAGAGGAGAAAAACGCTGCCCTGCTGAGCGAGCAATGCCCCCCTGCTTGGTTACCAGGGTGCTGGATGGGGGACTGTGTGCGCCTCATTACCTTAATGGTTGGTGAGGCCAAGCAGCCTCCCAGGAAATGGGCCACTTAAGCCTGTTCCAGCTGATGGCAGAGGCCGCTTCTCCCCCCACCCCGACTGGAGCAGGAGAGGAGGGGAGAAAGGAGGGAGGAAAGGACAGGAGGAGATGGAATGAGAGACTGCAAGGTGTCGGGGACACATCTCCACTCTTCAGGCCTGGGAGTGTCCTGGGAACCTGTGCCAGGCTGGCTGGGGGCTGGGGCAGGCTGGGCCCGAGGGGCTTCTTCTAAATGCACACACACCTGCCACTCGGAGTCACCCCAGGGCCATACACACTGAAAATCACAGACACCACACCCCCTGCTGCTCAGACAGCCCCTGAGCTCTCTCCTGTTCCCCTAGGGTCCCTGGAGACAGCCCTGCAGGATCACACGGGTATGTGCCCAGAGCCCACCCACACACAAACGCACAGACACACACACACACGCACACACACGTGCACACACACAAACACACACACGCACACACACACAGCCTTGGAGCATGACTGTCTCTCTGGAGGGCGCCTGAGGCCACAGAAAACAGCCTCGGGACAGGATTCGGGGCACAGAGACCCGTCACAGCCCAGCCACAAGCTCGTCTGAGCACTTTCAGATGGTCACGGGTCCACACACACACACACACACACACAGATGGTTACAAGTACAATCACGCATAGGACACAGACATATATTCACGTACCCACGAACACGCCCACACACACGCATCCACATGCAGACGGATGTAGCCACAGAACACTCACAATCACAGAAGTGCAGATCATAGCACACCCTCTCTCTCCCACACACGGGCAGGCAGGGACGGTTGCAACTCCAGAACATTCCAGCAAACTAGACTTCACACACAACACAGAGGCACCCAGGGGCTGGGTGCGGTGTCTCACACCTGTCATTCCAGCACTTTAGGAGGCCAAAGCAGGCAGATTGCTTGAGCCCAGGAGTTCAAGGCCAGCCTGGGCAACATAGCAAGACCCTGTCTCTACAAAATACAAAAATCAGCCTGGCGTGATGGCCGCACCTGTGGTTCTGTAGCAGGAGCTGCCGCGAGACGGGCCATGATTTGTCTAAGTAACCCAGCTCATCTAACAAAGAGAGGCTCTGCCTTTATATAGGCTTACACTCTAGATATTACGTGTGAAAGAATCTTAGGTTCAGGTTTTGGATTTACAGTTTTAGGAATCACATGTGAAAAGGTTTTGGTCTCCAGATGGAGGAGTGGGGTGAGGGTTTGATCTTGTTTAAGTAAAATCAGTGTCTTCTGGAGAGTTTCCCCAATACCAGGTGTGCTATTTACAGGAAGGCGATTCAGGAGGTGCCAATCGGCCAGCCTTTTCTTCTATTGAAATGCAGCGTGGAAGTCAAGGGGGAGTTGATCCCAGATGCCTGGGTCTCCTTCCTCAGTTCCAGCTACTCGGGAGGCTAAGGCAGGAGGATGGCTTGAGCTCAGGAGTTCAAGGCTGCAGTGAGCTATGATCGTGCCATTGTACTCCAGCCTGGGCAACAGAGCAAGACCCTGTCACAAAAATAAAATACAAGATACATTCTTGGTGTGGATATATGTGTATATATGATAGATAATAGATACGTGTTACTATACATTATAGAATACTCTAGCTAATGCTCTACATATGTACTATATATAATATAGTGCAAATGGAACACATTCTTTTTTTTTTTAAGACGGAGTCTCGGCCAGGCACCGTGGCTCACGCCTGTAATCCAGCACTTTGGGAGGCCGAGGCGGGTGGATCACGAGGTCAAGAGATCAACACCATCCTGGCCAACATGGTGAAACCCTGTCTCTACTAAAAAGACAAAAATAAGCTGGGCGTGCTGGCACAAGCCTGTAGTCCCAGCCACTCGGGGAGCTGAGGCAGGAGAATTGGTTGAACCCGAGAGCCGGAGGTTGCGGTGAGCCGAAATTGTGCCATTGCACGCCAGCCTGGGCAACAATTGCAAAACTCTGTCTAAAAAAAAAAAAAAGACAGAGTCTCCTTCTGTTAACCAGGCTGGAAGTACAATAGTGCCATCTCGGCTCACTGCAACTTCCGCCCAGGTTCAAAAAATTCTCATGCTCAGCCCCCTGAGTAACTGGGATTAGAGGAACCCATCACCACGCCCAGCTAAGTTTTGTATTTTTAGTAGAGTCGGGGTTTCACCACATTGGCCAGGCTGTTCTCAAACTCCTGAGCTCAGGTGATCCACCAGCCTCAGCCTCCCAAAGTGCTGGGATTACAGGCATGAGTCACTGCACATGGCCCATGTCTTTTTTTTTTTTTTTTTTTTTTTTAGAGAGACAGAATCTCACCCTGTAGCTGGAGTGCCGTAATACAATCGTGGCCCACTGCAGCCTGAAATGCCTGTGTCCCAGCGATCCTCCTGCCTCAGCCTCCTGAGTAATTGGGACTACAAGTGTGTGTTACTATGCCTGGGTAATTTTTTATTTTTGTAAAGATGAGGGTCTCATTATGCTGCCCAAGCTGGCCTCAAACTCCAGGCCTCAAGCAGTCCTCCTGCCTTGGCCTCCGAAAGTGCTGGGACTTACTGGTGTGACCCACCGTGCCTGGCTCCAGGACATTTTTAAGAGTGAAGTCTCCAGCCTGGGGCGGTGGTTCATGCCTGTAATCCCAGCACTTTGGAAGGCCAAGGTGGGCGGATCACCTGAGGTTAGGGGTTTGAGACCACCCTGGTCAACATGGCAGAACTCTGTCTCTACTAAAAACACAAAAATTAGCTGGGTGTGGCGGCGCATGCCTGTAGTCCCAGCTACTCTGGAGGCTGAGGCAGGAGAATTGCTTTAACCCAGGAGTCGGTGGTTGCAGTGAGCTGAAATTGTGCCACTGCACTCCAGCCTGGGCAACAGAGCCAGACTTCACCTCAAAAAAAAAAAAAAAACAAAACAAAACCAGATGCACGTATTCTTAAAACAGCTGCATTGAGGAATAATTGTCGTATAATGAATGATGTATATATCTAAAGAGTAAAATTTGATACATATTGACATACGTCTACACCCATAAAGCCATCAACACCACCAAGATATTGTAGGCCGGGTGTGGTGACTCACACCTGTAATCCCAGCACCCTGGGAGGCCGAGGTGGGTGGATCACTTGAGGCCAGGAGTTCCAGACCAGCCTGGCCAACATGGTGAAACCCCATCTCTACTAAAAATACAAACATTAGTACAGACACCTGTAGTCCCAGCTACTTGGGAGGCTGAGGCAGGAGAACTGCTTGAACCTGGGAGGTGGAGGTTTCGGTGAATGGAGATCACGCCACTGCACTCCAGCCTGGTGACAGAGCAAGACTTGGTCTCAGGGAAAAAAAAAAAGATATTGTACATCTATTACCCCCAAACTATCCTCCTGTCTCCATGTCATTCTTCCCTCTTCATTCTTCACATCTCTAGGCAACCACTGAACAGCTGTCTGCCACTAAAGAGTAGCCAGCATTTTCTGGAATCTTCTACAAATGGAATGCTACCATCCGTGCTCCCTTCCCCCCTACTCTTTCACTCAGCAGATCTGTTAGGAAATTCACCCATGTTGCTGTATGCATCTGTCTTTCTTCCTTTTCTTTTTCTTTCTTTCTTTCTTTCTTTTTTTTTTTTTTTTTTTTTAATTTGAGACAGAGTTTCATTCTTGTTGCCCAGGCTGGAGTGCAATGGCTCGATCTTGGCTCACCACAACCTCTGCCCCCTGATTCAAGCCATTCTCCTACCTCAGCCTCCCGAGTAGCGGGGATTACAGGTGCCTGCCACCACGCCCAGCTAATTTTTGTATTTTTAGTAGAGACAGGGTTTCACCATGTTGGTCAGGCTGGTCTTGAACTCCTGACCTCGTGATGATCCGCCTGCCTCAGCCTCCCAAAGTGCTGGGATTACAGGTGTGAGCCACTGAGCCTGGACCTTTTCATTGCTGAGTAGTCTTACATGGTGTGGATGTATTACATTTTACCTCTTTAATTCCTGTTGATGGACAGCTGGGTGCTTTCCCGTGTTTATTGTGAAAAACCACAATGCAGTTTGTTTTTGTTTTTGTTCTGAAACAGGGTCTCACTCTGTCACTCAGGCTGGAGTGCAGGGGCACCATCGTAGCTCACTGCAGCCTCAACCTTCTGGGCTCAAGCAATCCTCTAGCCTCAGCCTCCTGAGTAGCTGGAGGTACACGGGAGTGCCA
This sequence comes from Cacajao melanocephalus, assembly GCA_963573385.1. NCBI lineage: Eukaryota > Metazoa > Chordata > Mammalia > Primates > Pitheciidae > Cacajao > Cacajao melanocephalus. The sequence continues at coordinate 81,060 of CAUYLG010053985.1, read as the reverse complement.
CCATGTAAAGTTTCTTATTTTTTGTTTTCTTTTTTCATTTTTTCCTTTTTTGATTTTTTTTTTGTTTTTTGTGATGGAGTTTCAATCTTTTGCCCAGGCAGAAGTGCAGTGGCGTGATCTTGGCTCATTGCAGCCTCTGCCTTCAGGTTCCAAGCGATTCTCCTGCCTCAGCCTCTCGAGTAGCTGGGATTACAGGCATGCACCACCACACCAGGCTAATTTTTGTATATTTAGTAGAGACAGGATTTCACTATGTTGGCCATGTTGGTCTTGAACGCTGATCTGGTGATTCACCCGCCTTGGCCTCCCAAAATGCTGGGATTACAGGCATGAGCCACCTCGACCAGCTCATTTTCTCCTTTTTTGAGACAGAGTCTTGTTCTGTTGCCCAGGCTGGCGTGTGGTGATGCTATCTTGGCTGATTGCAACCTCTGCCCCCCGAGTTCGAGCAATTCTCCTGCCTCATGAGTAACTGGGAGGCACAGAGAGAGTGTCACCTGTAACTGGGATTACAGGCATGCACCACCACACCGGGCTAATTTTTGTATATTTAGTAGAGACGGGGTTTCATTATGTTGGCCAGGCTGGTCTTGAACTCCTGACCTCAGGTGATCCACCCACCTCAGCCTCCCAAAGTGCTGGAATTACAGGCATGATCCACTGCACCAGATCAATTTTTTAATTTTTTGTAGAGACAGAATTTTGCCATCTTGCCCAGGCTGTACAATGCAATTCTGACATTAACCCCCTGGGGTTACAGCAGACCCCACAGGTTATGGGCACATTCCCTAACAAGACTATCCTTGTCACCAGGAGAAATGGCTCATGCCTGTAGTCCCAAGACTTTGGGAGACTGAGGCAGGAGGATTGAGCCCAGAAGTTTGAGATCAGCCTGAGCAATGTAGTGAAACTCCATCTCTAAAAAAAATTAGCTGTGTGTGGTGCCGTGCGCCTGTAGTCCCCGGTACTCTGGAGGCTGAGGCAGGAGGATTGCTTGAACCTGGGAGGTTGAGGCTGCACTAAGCCATGATTGTATTACTGCACCGCAGCTTGGGCAACAGAGTGAGACCCTATCTCAGAAAGAATTTTTTTTTTTTTTAGATGGTGTCTCTGTCGCCAGGCTGGAGTGCAGTGGTGCAATCTCGATTTACTGCAACCTCCACCTTCCAGATGCAAGCCATTCTTCTGCCTCAGCCTCCTGAATGGCTGGGATTACAGGCGTCTGCCACCATACCCAGCTAAATTTTGCATTTTTAGTAGAGATGGGATTTCACCATGTTGGCCAGGATGGTCTCAATCTCTTGACCTTGTAATCCGCCCGCCTGCGCTTCCCAAAGTGCTGGGATTACAGGCGTGAGCCACCGTGCCCAGCTGGAAATAATTTTTTTTTTTTAAAACACAAGTCAGGGGCCGGGCACAGTGGCTCACACCTGTAATGCTAGTATGTTGGGAGGCTGAGGAGTGAAGGCACCTTGAGCTCAGGAGTTCAAGACCAGCCTGGGCAACATAGTGAGACTCCATCTCTGCAAAAAACAAAAAAATTAGCCAGGCATGGTGGCACACACTTATGGTCCCAGCTACTCAGAAGGCTGAGGCAGGAGGATCTCTTGAGCCCAGGAGGTGAAGAATGCAGTGAGATATGATCTTACCACTTCACTCTAGTCTGGGCAACACAGTGAGATTATAAAAGAAATTTTTAGGCCAGGCATGGTGGCTCACGCCTGTAATCCCAACACTTTGGGATACAGAGGCAAGTGGATCACAAGGTCAGGAGTTTGAGACCAGCCTGCCTGGCCAACATGGTGAAACCCCGTCTCTACTAAAAATAGAAAAATTAGCTGGACGTGGTGGCGGTTGCCTGTAGTACCAGGTACTCAAGACGCTGAGGCAGGAGAATTGCTTGAACCTGGGAGGCGGAGGCTGCAATGAGCTGAGATCACGCCACTGCACTCCAGCCTGGGTGACAAAGCCAGACTCTATCTCAAAAAAAAATTTTTTTTAAGTAAGAAAACTAGTCAGAAACAGCAAAACAAAGAGACACATAGGACAAAGCCTGAGAGGGTCCCCAACAAAGCTTCCATGCCCTCTTTTTTTTTTTTTTTTTTTTTTTTTTTTAGGCAGAGTAACTCACTGTTTCCCATGCCGGAGTGGCGTGGTGTGATTTTGATTCACGGCAGCCTCCGCCTCACAGGTTCAAGTGATTCTCCTGCCTTGGCCTCCAGAGTAGCTGGCACTACAGGCATCTGCCACCACTCCCGACTAATTTTTTATTTTTAGAAGAGGTGGGGTTTCACCATGATGGCCAGGCTGGTCTTGAACTCCTGACCTCAGGTGATCCACCCACCTCTGCCTCTCTAAGTGCTGGGATTACAGGCGTGAGCCATTGCACCCAGCCCAGAAAAGGACTCTCCGAAAATATATAGTCCCATTATCATCACCACCCTTGCAGCAATCCTTTAATAGTATCAAATAGCCTGACAAGGCCCACAGATATTTTTATAAAATTGGTTCATTCATTCAAATCGGGACTCAAACATCCCACCCACACACAGTGATGCAACACACTTTTCTTCTCTTTTCTTTTTCTAATCTAAAATAATTTCCAACAAAAAGTTACCAGTGGGAAGTGGAATTATTAGTGGCTACTATTTTCTTGTGGTTGTCAATGGTAAGGGTGACAGCTAAAAATTTGTTTTAAAAATGTTAAATGGGGATGGGCGCAGTGGCTCACGCCTGTAATCCCAGCACTTTGAGAGGCCGAGGCAGGTGGATCCCAAGGTCAGGAGTTCAAGACCAGCCTGGCCAATATGGTGAAACCCCATGTCTCCTAAAAATACAAAAATCACCTGGTCGCGGTTGCACGTGCCTATAATCCCAGCCACTCAGGAGGCTGAGGCAGGAGAACCACTTGAACCTGGGAGGCTGAGGTTGCAGTGAGCAGAGATCGAGCCACTGCACTCCAGCCTGGGCAACAAGAGGAAAACTCTGTCTCAAAAAAATAAATAAATAAATAAAAGAAAGAGAGAAGGCGGGAGTCACAGAGGAGGGGGAGTTCCTAGAAGATGGGGAGTCGGGGTTAGAGAGGAGAGGGGGAAGGGAAGGTCCCTGAGAATCGGAGATTCTCCATGATAAGGCCTTAGGCAATCTTGGAGAACGTCCAGGAGGTGTGGCTGGCCTTCCCTCAGGATACTCTTACCCACCTCCCACCTCTTCGCCTCTGGGTGTGTGTGCCCCAACCCCAACAGTGGTTAACGGAGGGACAGAACAGCTGATGCTTGTTGACCAAAGAACACAAGCAAAGAACATGGGAGAGGGAAGGAGGAGTGCTGGGTGGGTCCCTCTGTCTCTCTTTCTCTGTGGGCGGCGGGGGGGTGGGGTGCTTGCTCTTATGGGGCAACCCCATCTTTCTAATCAGCCACTGGGAGCAGGGGGCAGGTGTGAGGAGGAAGAACAGAACTCTACCCCCTTGGGTTTTTGGGGGGTCCACGATGTTCCCACAGCGTGTCTCTCCACACAGGTCTCTGTGGACCTGAGGACCCCTTGCTGGCACCCCCTCCCCTCGTTCACGTGGTTCCCCCTGCCCCCTTTCCTCCCTCCCACTCCTGTCCCAGCCCACTGGGCCCCCTGCTATCTTTAATTGGCCTCCGTGAAGCTGAATTCATTGAGACTTTGACAGGCGTGTTGGGGGGGTAGGGCGGGAGGGTCAGGCCGCAGCTCCCCCGCCTCCCTGCCTGGCTAATTTGGGGACTCTATTGCCAAGAGGCAGCCCCCCAGCCCCCCTCTCCACTCCCCTCCGCAGTTGAATTGCTTCCGCAGACAATGCCGAGAGCTCCTCCTCCTGAAGGGCCAGCAGCTGTAATTTCGTCTAATTCAGCCCAGGAGGGAGACGGTGATTACAGCTAATAAATGGACCCCTAATCAGCTCTCTCTCCCACCCCACCCCTGCCACCCAGCTCCCCTCCCCTCTGGGGAGCCCTCCCTTCCCCCAGCCAGGGGAAGGATGGAAAGAATAGAACAGCCGTGCCCTCTGAGTCTCAGTTCTGTCTTCAAGAAATGGGCATAGCTTTGAACGCTGCCAGGGGATTGCGTGCCCAGCTGCACTCTGGTGGCAGGTGCAAATCAGATGACTGTGGAGACACCCCTGGCCCCATCCCTTCCTTGGCTGTCTCCTCCCTGTCTTTCTCTCTTTCTCTCTCTTTTTTGAGATAGAGTCTTGCTCTGTCGCCTAGAGTGCACTGGCGCAATCTCGCCTCACTACAACCTCCGCCTTTGGACTTCAAGCAATTCTTTTGCCTCAGCCTCCCAAGTAGCTGGGACTACGGGTGTGTGCCACCTTGCCCAGCTAATTTTTTTTTTTTAAACAGAGTCTCGCTCTGTCACCCAGGCTAATATTTGTATTTTTTTTAGTAGAGACGGGGTTTCAGCATATTGGCCAGGATGATCTCAATCTCTTGACCTCATGATCTACCCGCCTTGGATTCCCAAAGTGCTGGGATTACAGGCTTGAGTGACAGTGCCTGGCCTAGTTTTTGTATTTTTAGTAAAGATAGGGTTTCACCATGTTGGCCAGGCTGGTCTCAAACTCCTGAATTCAAGTGATCCACCCACCTCTGCCTCCCAAAATGCTGGGATTACAGGCGTAAGCCACCGTGCCCGGCCTTAATGGTTTCTATTTCTAAAACTTATTTTAGAGGCAGAGTGTTACTCTGTTGCCCAGGGTGGAGTACAGTGGCACAAACACATCTCACTGCAGCCTTGACCTCCTGGGCTCCAAGGATCCTCCTGCCTTGGCCTCCCAACGGCTGAGATTTCAGGCCTGAGCCACCCCTCTGGTTGATGGCTCTCTCTTTACTCTGCGGTAAGTTCAAGGTCAGGGTTTGTGGTGAGGTTGGGGCAATGGGTCAGGGTCCTGGCAGAATGAGGCTGGTCTGTTCCAGACTGGGTACCAGAAAGGAGTTCCACCCACCGGAGTGTGGAAAGACCTAAGGGAAACCAGTCACGGGGGTGCAGCCCGCCGGGCCAGCAACACCGGAGCGCCTCACCACCCACGGCGGTCACAGGGGCTAGGGCCTGCTGGAGGGAGCTGAGGGCCAGGCCAGGCTCTCTCCCCGCCGGCAGTGTGGACATGTGGGGTTGGACCATTCTCTGGGGTGGGGGCTGCCCTGGGCACTACAGGATGCTGCTCAGGGGTCTTGCTATGTTGCCCAGGCTGGTCTCATATTCCTGGGTTCAAGCGATCCTCCCTCCTCAGCCTTCCGAGCAGTTGGGAACACAGGCGGATGCTACCATGCCAGTGAATTTTTTGTAGAGATGGGGTCTCACTGTGATGCCCAGGCTGATCTTGTACTCCTGGGCTCAAGTCATCCTCCTGCCTTGGCCTCCCAAATAAATAAATAAATATATATACACACATATATAAAATATATATATACACACATATATACAAATATATATACATATATAAAAAATACATATATGTATATATGTATTTTTTATATATATGTGTGTGTTTATATATATATATATATTTTTTTTTTTTTTTTTGAGATGGAGTCTTGCTCTGTAGCCCAGGCAATGGAGCAATTTTGGCTCACTGCAACCTCTGCCCTCCAGGTTCTAAGCCATTCTCCTGCCTCAACCTCCCAAGTAGCTCCATGCCAGGGGCACCCCCACCCAAATCATGACAACTACAAATGTCCCCAGACATGGCCGAGAGTCCCATGCCAGGGGACAGAATTGCCCCCAGGTGAGACTCCCTGGTATTAAGTGATGACGGGGTCACAGCCCGCATAGAGAACCGGGTTTGTGTTTTGACACTGCCAGCCAGTATACGAGTGATTTGGGGCATATTTCTTAACCTCCGTGAGCCTCAGTTTCTGCACCAACAAAATGGGAATAAAGGGCCGGGTGTGATGGCTCACACCTGTAATTTCAGCACTTTGGGAGGTCAAGGCAGGTGGATCACTAGAGGTCAAGAGTTTGAGACCAATCTGGCTAACATGGTGAAATCCTGTCTCTACTAAAAATACAAAAATTAGCCGGGCGTGGTAGTGCACGCCTGTAATCCCAGCACTTTGGGAGGCTGAGGCGGGAGGATCGTTTGAGCCCAGGAGTTGGAAGACTGCAGTGAGCTATGATTACATTACTGCACTCCAGCCAGGGCAGCAGAGCAAGATCCTATCTTTAAATAAATAAACATACTCACTTTATTGTTGCTGCGAGCATTGGCGAAATTAATGCATATAAATTATGTAGCACCAATCTCCGCCCATGGAGTGCATGCAGTGGTGCAATCTTGGTTCACTGCAGCCTCAACCTCCCAGGCTTAAGCCACCCTCCCACTTCAGCCTCTCCAGCAGCTGGGACCACAGGCACACGTCACCACGCCCAGCTAATCTTTTTATTTTATTTATTTGTTAGTTTGTTTATTTTAGATGGAGTCTCACTCTGTCACCAGGCTGGAATGCAGCGATCTCAGCTCACTGTACCCTCGGACTCCCGGGTTCAATCGATTCTCCTGCCTCAGCCTCCCGAGGAGCTGGGACTACAGGCGCGCGCCACCACGCCCGCTAACTGTTGTATTTTTAGCAGAGACTGGGTTTCACCATGTTGGCCAGGCTGGTCTCGATCTTTTTGTAAGGCTTATTGTCGAGTTTAAAATTAGGAAACTGAGGCCAGTATAAGGAAAACTAAATTCCAGTTTATTCAGCTCCTGGGCGAGGTTCTGTGGTCCAGAGAAGGGGCCAGAGAAGTCGTGCCCGGCCGTTCTGGGCGTGGGGTTTTATAGGGGGTAAGGGCAGTAGATTGGTCAGTGGGGAAACAAAGCATGGGCAACTGCATTGGTCATAGAAAGATTGGACCTGGACTTGGTAAGCTGCCATTGGCAGCCCAGCAGGGCTACCCACAGGTGGGCTGGAGCAGGTAACAGATTGACCGGTGAGGAAACAAAGCGTGGGCACCTGTATTGGTCAGAGAGAGAGACTGGACCTGGACTTGGCGAGCTGCCATTGGTCAGGCTCTCGGCAGGATTTTTGAATTCTGGGCTGACAGCATGATTTAGTGCTGAGTGTGGGGCTAGGGGTGGAATGCAGGAGTGGGTGTGGGGAGCCTGCATGGAGAAGGCAGGCGCCAGTAGGACGTCCGGCCTCCTGATAAGTGTTATCAGGTGCGGTGGGGGTGAGTATTGTCCATCCGGCTCCTGGCGAGGCTATCGGCCTTACAGATATCTTCAGATATATATTAACAAAGAAGAAATATGGCTAGCAATATAGTTAAAAGCATGACATACTGTGAACAGAAAATAAGATGAAGGTGAAATCATTTAAAATAGAAAGTATGAACAAAAAAGGACATGGGAAGTGAGCCTGGGGGAGCAAACGTTACTTTATTTTTCAAATAATAATTTTCTTTATTTCTTTTAATAATATATTGTTTAGAAATTATGAGTCTAGATATTAAAACTTGTGATATCAGTTTATGTCTACCCATTGGAGATTCCCACTTTTATCTTTTCAATTTATAGTGTAGAAATATTACTTGTCCCTGCTTAAATGTATCTTCATCCCAATATAAAATACATAAATGAAATGATATAATAGACTCAATACTTTTAAAAAACTTAAATTCTAACATTCTGTAGTTCTTCCAGATCTCATTTGTAACATAAGTAACTAATTTTTAAATTAATGCCATAAAGAGGTTAAATTTATTTTTAAATTTACCCTCCAGAGAAAAGGGTTGTAGAATTTTATTTTTTAACATTTAAAATTAATCTGTACATTGAAATAACCTTTTCTTTGGCAGATATTCTAACAGATGATCTAACCACTAATTTTTTATTTGAATCTGTAGGATGCAAGACACTTTTTACGCTGAACATGTCACCAAACAGTACAACACTTTAAGCTAAAAGTAGCTGAGAAATGCATAGGGACTCATAATGTGTTTGAAACAAAGATTTTAAGAAGCTTATGCTCTGTGAAAGAAAAAAAAAATTCTTCATTTCCGATAATGTCAGAATAGATAGGCCATTGTTGCACATAACATAATAATTCTTACAGTCTGACTGTAAGAATGAATTATCCCAAGTGAAATCTCCTAAATGCTTACTTAATTCTATATGATAAAAATTCGAAACCAAGAAAAGTTGCAAAGCAAGCCTTGGGGAAAAGAACAGAGTATAAACATCACAATGAAATCTGTGTTTGACAGTTCAAGTTGGATCCTGTAACAAGACTTACATAAGCCTGTTGTGTTTAAAAACGATCTTTTGCTCTTGGGTGTATATTTTTCAGCATTGAAATGATCAGTCCTCTTTCAAATATAATTTGATGACATAATTAAAGTACCCCACTAGCACAACTTTTGGAGCTAAACTTTTCCTTTTTCTAATGCACTTAGAAATTTTTTTCACTTGTATTTGATAGCCCAGAACAATTGACTTAGAATTCCATGCCTGATATTGTAAAGAATTTACTTCTATTTGTGCTTTTAACACTTAAAATGTTCTGAACTGTCACCTCTAATTATAGAAGCATGTAGGCAATGAAGCCTACCAGGACATCTGACTAAATTAGATGTGACATATCAGTATCATAATACATCAAATTTGATAAAATGCCTTTTTTCACTTTATATTTTTAAATATTTGATTTTTGTTTTCCATAATTTTTTGCTTTTTTTTTTAGATTCAGCGATATATAAAAAATATCATGCTTTAAAATGTAGTGAACACAAGACCTAAGGCCTTGAAGTAATTAACAAATAAGACAACGATGTATTTGCATGTACATATGCATTTAAACATATTTATTAATACAATCATGTTGGAGGGCTTCATTTGCACAGCATCTTTAGATATTCAGAGGTTACTTTGGAGCACCATAAGCTTTTGACCTTTAACAATGCTCTTGCAGGCCAGTTATTCCATTCTGCTGGAATGAGATTAAAACAATCCACGTATTCATATGCTTCTCCTTGTGACCCTCTACCCTCCCACCTCCCCAAGGCTCTGGTAAAGAAATTTTTGTTTTTGTTCTCCAAACTCTTTATACAGGTCGAACTCTTTATTCACCAGTGTCTGTATATGACAGTGACTAATTTCTTATTATTCCTTTATCGAGACTCTACTGCAAATGTCTTGTGAAAATGAATTCATTAAGTCTTCCACATTCTGGTTGCAGTTTATGGTTGGCCCTTAGATTTTGGAATTCAAGCCTACCATTCACAGCCTAGAGAGTCAAACATGATAGTAATTGTTTTCTCTTGGAAAAAGGAGTTAAGATTTCTTCCACATAAACAGTTGGGGAAAAAGCAGAAACATTTATTAGGCTCTATTTAAGAGTTTATTGACTGTTTGAAAACATCATTAAAAACTTCAAAAAAAATCGAAGACAGTGCAGAAGGAACTTTCAGTGTTGAATATTGAACATTGAAGCTTCAACATTAAAACTTGAACATTGGCTTAAAAACACATCAACAGAACAATTATTATATGTATGTAACTTTTGCTGTATGAATTTACATGCCAACTTGTAGGTTTCTCTGGGTAGAAAAGAAAACATAAAAGATTAATATATTGTTTTATAGGTCATTAATCAGTGTTGTATTTTATCTAGCAGTCTTATTTTAATATTTCTCCTCAAATTATCTTTAAATCCAGTTCCACAAAATGTCTTTTAAACCAGCTTTACCTTCTTTTTGGTTCCCTCATTAATGAGTTGTATACAATCACAAAATATGTTTGTCCTATGTGTGTGTGAGAATCATCTTTTTAATATTAAACTTTTAACTTTTGGTTATGTCCTAGATAACAGATAAAAAAAAGAGGTGATTATATTTGAATCATTTTTTATTCCCATTAAGCTCAGTAATAAATCTATTAAATTTAGCTCAAGAAATAGTTGTGGAATGACTACTTATACAGGTAATGTGATAGCAGCTGAAATGGGAAAGGTTCCCTTGTCCCCTTGCAGGGCACGTAACAGAGGGAGTGGCTCTCTTCTTCAGTGCCCGGTTGCTGAAACCTCTCCAGGAGCATACAGACAGGCAGGCTGTGGGGCTCTGACCCCATGGCAGTGTCTACGGGTGAATGTTTGCAGCTCCTGAAGCCCCAGTGAGGGTATGTTATAGGGTGCTATTTTAGTTTTGCCCTCTATAGGCTTGTGTTAACCACCTCAATTACATCCTCTATCTTGTTGCAAGGATAGAGGGTTTTCTGTACCCCAGGTTCTTGCCATGGTGTACCAGAATAATTGGCTCTTACCTGGGCTTGGAGTATGAGTGCAAGGTTTTATTTAGTGGAAGTAGCTCTCAGCAGACCGGGGAGCCAGAAGGAGAGGGGTTTTCCCTAGAGTTGGGCCCTGGAGCTTCTCCAACTACTCCGGCCAAATTCTGCTTCATTCTGCTGGTCAATGACCTGCTGGCCTGCCAGTGTCTTCCATCAGCATGCTTCTCTTGACATCCTCTCAACTAACTACTTGTGTGTCTGCCTGCTTGGGTCTCAGATATTTTTATAGGCACAAGATGGGGGCATAGAGGCCCAGGATGGTCCTGGGAAATGCAACATTTGGGTGGAAGGCAGGAGTGCCTGTCCTCACTTAGGTCTGTGAGGTGAAGCCCTATCCAAGGACCATTGCCTCCTCTACCCAGAACTTCCCTTTCCTGCTTCCATATCATTTAAAGGGACCATGCCCTTCCCTTCCCAGCACTCCCATATCACAGCTACTCATATAAAGTGTCTACCATCTGGTCACTTCACTCCAAGTGATCCACATAAGAAAAAATTAAAGAAGATATAAAAGATAATACATGATAAACATTTATAGATAGTTATAATAAAGTGGATCATAGGAAAGGTGAAATGCTGTAAAAACTGATTAAATAGAAATAGATTTATCTACAAATTAAGAAAATATACCATTCCTACTAAAAATTAAGTACATATTCAACTTATGTTAAAATGATACTGTCACCACTCTTCTACTTCATGAGATCAACTTTTCTGTCAAATTTAAAGAATGATACTGTATAACATTTCTCACTAAACATATTTTTTCAACTTCTTTTTATCTATTCTACAACCCTTTAATTTTCTCCACATTCTTGGCCAATGGGTCTTACTTAATAAATCAAGCATTCAACAGTCAGCTACTGGAAATGTGACTGATATGGGGGATATGGACATTTCCACTGCTATTAAGGACGTCAAGTGTAACTGAAAATGACCACAGACAAAAAACCTTATGAGAAAATAACGAGTTCTCCACACTTCAACACTCTCAGTAAAAACCAGCCATGGTTTCATGATGTAACATTCTTTATTTTGATTTAAACATGAAAATATCAGATTCATAATACATTTCTCTTGACTTTTTTTTTAAGTCACAAAGAAGAATGTTATCAGGAACTCTCACTGCTTTCAGTGCCTCAGCTTTCTATTAGGCATGCTTTTAGATGCAAAAAATTTTCTTAAAGAGATTTTATGTTGATCTTCCATTATATTCAAGCATTCCCTAACATAAATACCTAACAAGTACATAGTAAGTTTGAAGGTAATAGATTTATAATTTTGATTTTCAACAGAATGTACTTTATCCTAATTTACGTAGAAAATAATAGCATATTTAGAGAGGGAAAAATAGTTTTCACTTTTTAATGCTACTAGATAAAAATAGTTAACTGACTCTGATAAGGGAAATGCATTTTGCAGTACTTAAGAAAAAGATGGTATATATGTAAATATCACAGATACATTTTAAAGTTTACAAACTATTCTCAGCCATTTTAAGTCAAAGCCAAAATTATGTCACTATGGAGGATCCAAGATTACAGGTCTAATCTGTCTGTCATGAAGGTTTGTAACAAACAGTGTAGATTAAAGCTGATCAAGCACGAAGTCCAAGAAAACCATCTAATGCTCCGTTGTGTTTTCAAATTACAAAGGTGTGGAGATTATAAAATTAGAAAGTGGCCAGTGAATAGTTTGAGAGGCAGTGGGCCCATCAATGGAGACATGACATAAACAACATAATAACTTTACAAAAGGATAATGGATATTTTTCAGAGATTATCATCCCACATATAATTGCTTTAAGCAGTGCACAAATGATTTCCTAAGACAGCAGATTTCAACCTTTCTTCAACCTTCTCTGCAGTGATTCATAGAAGAGATGGTGTTAAGATATCCAGTGGAAGTGGCAGGGCAAATAACATGGAACATAATAATATAAAATCACTGCAATACTTATTCCACTGTCAGAAAAAAAGATAACAAAAAATAGCATACCAGATTACTGGTGTTGAGGATGAGTATGACTGTGCAGGAATGACCAGGGCCTAAAATAAGCCTCTTCTTTATTTCAGTAGGTATTTAGGAAGCCACCACTCAGTTTCTATACTAGACAAGGCTTTGGAGAAAAAACTATGAGAAAAAGAGAGATGTGGTCCCTCCCTGCTGTCACAAAGTTTACTCAAGTAACATGTACTCAGCAAGCAAGCAATATAGCATATTGCAATAGTTTTTCAATGGGAAAAATACAAGTTAACTGCAGCAACACATTTAGGAGAAAACAATTTTCAATGAAAGATTTCCAGAGACCGTTATTACAGGAGTAATTACTCATCATGCTTAATATATGTGTATATTTATAATAGGTTCTACTTTTGTATACTGCAGTTCAAATATGCAAACTTATTTTCTTCAGTCTATAAAATATGAGTTTATCTTGCCCCATTACTCTCATTATTTAAAAAAGAGAAGAAAAGTGCCTACATACATATGCATATACGCACGTATGTGTATGTGATAACTCAGTCTCTACTGGTTTAAAAATAGTTAATGCTAATCAATTCAAATGTTCTCTCAAAGTCAACCAAAATTAATAGTCCCTGCTCAGAAATCATACATAAATCTAAAGTCTTAAACATGCTTATGATGCACCTTCATGAATTTTTGTTTAAGGAAATCAATGCTTTATGCCAAAAATAGAATGCTTCTTAGAAAATAATTGAAAGAAGGAAATTCATTGTATAACAGAAGAGTAGCAGTTGATTGAGACAAAGCAATTCTTACATGCATGAGTTAAAATGCTTAATTGTGTCTGGATCCTATATCAGAAAAAATTTCTTCTCTTTTTAGATTAGCTTTGAGGATGAGACCCTTGATGACAAAGCTGTATTATCACCTGCTTTACTCTAAACAAAGACATTTATAAAAATGGTAAACCTGATTATATTTCACAGTGTTAAGAAAGATCCTTGTGTAAGATTGTTATTAATTTTTCCAATGATCCTGATGTCAGCTTAGGTAAAATTAATTAGAACTACTGTATCTTAGGAAAATAGAGTCAGTGAACAAAGATCATCACATATTTAAAGGAAATAAGAGCAGATGAAAGCTGTTCCTGAGGAATGAAGTAAAGAGAGTTTGAGACAGTGGCAGATGGAACAGGAAGAAAAAAGATAAAATTGTGACATCTGTTAAAATCATTTTGGAAGAATCATTTACACACTATGGATGAATAGCAGTTTATTCCTAGAAAGTGCTCATTGCCAGGTTGTGCAAATTCTCAGTTGTGAATAGATTTAGTTATTGATCAATCATGCTGCTTTCAGGAATTTTAATATATTTTGACTTCTTTAAAAATTTCCATGTATATAAACAAAGTCCATTTACTTGATGGCATTATATTAGCCTTTGGATAGTTGGAGGACTTGCATCCTTGAAGACAAAGCATTCCGGAAGTCAGTTGTTTTCAGGACAACCACCTCACCCAGTGAGAGAGATTGTACATGTTTCTTTTACTGTGGCTTGCTCCTACGATTTATTTCTATTTCCTTCAGCCTAGAAAGGATTTTAGTAATATATCAAATTCATTAGCATTTTCTTAATTCTTACATTAATCTATCTAAATTGAGGTTCTATTTTAATTCAAAGATATCTATTACCTGTATTTATCCATCCAATCAAGAGTTCTTGCTACATAATTTTTTTTTGTTTGTTTGTTTGTTTTTTAATTCTGCAATTTCTCTGAAGTTTTTTAAGAGATCTTTGCTTGCTGTTTAGAATAATCCTCAGGTTTTTCTAATTATAGAATTTTAATTTTCTCATTCTTCCGATTAAAATTCTATCCTCTTCATTTACAAAGGTGAATGTATTTGGAACTGTAATCTCCAATGAATGAAATATAGTTATAAACTCTAGAAACAATATTTGAAATAATTATTACAAAGCATTTTATAATTTGTTAATTTTTCTGGACTTCTATATAAAGCAAATGCAAATAGGAAAGAAAAAAGAATTGAGCTTTCATGTATTTTCCAATCTGAGCTGATTTAAAGACTTGAGGAATAAGTGGTGGTAAACAAAAGAAAATAAATTTAAAATAAGGAGGATGATAAATGTAGACATTACCAAAGATCATAAGTTTTAAAATCCCAAAGCTTTTGCTTAAAGGAATTCCCATTAAAGACATTTGTGACAAAAAGAAAATGAATAAAGCTGAAATGAAATTAGTATCAATAAGATAATATTAGAGCTGGAAGGACATTAAGAAATCCTTAGTAAAAATAGCAGTATATAGATGAAAAATAAAAAGTCAGGAGTCAAGATACTTAATTGATTTGTCTAAAGTCACATTATTATGTCAATTCCTTTCCAAGATTAATGTTTCTCCAAATAGAGATTAATGAAAATAAGACAAAAGAAAAAGCAGACCTCCCCTTTTTTTTTGTTTGTTTTCAACTGGAGATCCTGATACATGGAATGGAGCATCCAGATATGTGGAATAGAGCATCCAAATAGCCTGTGTTTTTTTGGCTAACAGCAGAAAACTATTAAATGGAAGAAAATAAGATGTGAACTGAAGTGGTAGGAAAAAAGAAAATAAAAGAAAGGACAGGAGACTTTGTTTCTGGCAGGTTTTTTTTTCTTTTCTTTTCTTTTTTTTTTTTTTTTTCATATATCTCCCTCCGCAACCACATGAGGAGGGATGGCTGAGTCTGCCTCAGATTTCAGGTCTTTCTCCATCTTTTGGGCAAGTGTATTTCAAAATATGTTAAGAGACTCTCACATACAAATCACCAGACAGAAGATCACAGCTCTTCCCAGGCTTTTTTCAATATAACTTAATAAAAATCTCCACGAATAGTTCCCCCAATTCTGCATTTTTAAAAAGCTCCCTACTTACGGGGCTGTCTCCTTGAATTCAGGAAGGACATGCTTTTTTACTTTGTAACTGGGATACCCAGTACAGATCCTGTCTCATAGGAGATGCCTAGAAAATATGTGATCAGTAAATGGTTAAATTCATTTAATAATTATAAGTAGTAAAGCTTAATAAATGCTAATACTTTTTAAAAAATTGTACATATCAACTATTAGATATAAATTTTTGTTGTTTTTCTTTGTTTAACAAAGTGTTGTTTTTCTTTGTTTAACAAAGTGTTGGTTTTTATACTTTTCCAAAAATGCCAATTGCTATTCTGTATTATATGCAATCAGAAGGGAGTCAGTTTGAGCACGTAAAAATGATATAATATTTCAGCAGTATCCAGAATACACAGCTTGACACTTCAGACTTGTTTCTATCCTTGAAAGATATTAGATAAATAAGTAATTTTTAAAAAATCCGAAAGATTTTCTTAATTGAAGCAGAAATACTAATTATGATAAGAGTAAACATGTAATGTAGCCATAGGTTGAAATAAACTTGAAACAATCTAGTTTCTATATACTTTTTGCTTTCCCCAATAACTATTTCTGCAAAATATTCACTGTGCTGCAGAGATAACCCACATAGACTTTGTTATTAATATGCAATCTTCCTTCCTGAAGTAGTTTACATATGCAATATACAGGATCTGGACCTTGTAATTGAATTTTTGAAGTTTGCTGTGGTTTGGGAGCCACATATGGGTCAGTAATCATTATCCAGGCACCATCATTTATAGTGCACATACAATTAATCAACTCATTAATTATGGAAAAAGAGACTTGGGGAAGTCTAGTACACCTATTTCTTAAACAAATATTTTACCCTTGAGCTGTAAAAGTAGCATTTCCATTAGCCATTGCCTTAGATTACTGTTAGATATTTGTTCAGGGAGCTTTTAAAACAAGGCCCATAGGAGTCAATATAAAAATCTTTCAGACATAAGGCCCATCATATATATTCACAGAATTTAATCACTTTCTGGTTAACTCACTGCTCAAGTCAGCTTTGGATCTTTATCTTCTGAAGCTAATGTCAATAACACTTTATTTTTAATTTAACTAAATTCAGCCAACTGTACGAGAAACAAATCATTCTCTTTTTTATTATTAGTTTTAGTAGATGGTTGCCAGGGAAAAATTGGTTATTAGGGACAGTAAAGTATTCTTCAATTTTTTTCTTGTTATACATTTGTAAGCCCAGGAAATTGTTAAATGGAGATACATTATAGATGCAGAAAGGAAGAAAAAAATGGGTAAATATATTTTCTCACATTCTTGGCTCATTAGCTAACCTGACGATTTTCCTTTCCTGTTCGTCAATCCCACTTTTTGCTATATTATTCCTACTCCGAGCAATTCATCTTCATGTTACACTGACTCACGTTATGACCTACAAAACTCCTTGTAAAAAGGCACACAACATTCACATGAAAAAGAGGCCAATTGCGTAAGATAAATGCCAACCTAAAATAATGATAAAATATAATTTGATTTCAGCTCAAATTAGAGACAGGAAGGACTGTTTAATAGAGTTGTATATATGGTGAGCTTACGAAAGAGAAACAGCTGTTTGCCATCTTCACTGAAGTCAGATACAGCTTAGACTTAATATGAGAGACACGAAGAAGAGATTTTTGTCTGTAGATTTCTAATGGTAATTTTAGTCAGATGACCATGCAAACGTAGAATTTTATTTCTTGTGAGATGTAGAGACATATGAGATAATTTATGAGCCATTCAACATAAAGGTAGCAGAAAAGATCAATTGATATTTTAAGGATTCCTCTTTTCTGATACCGCATTGTCCTGACTTCTTTCAGTCTCAGTTTTCCATCTCTGAGCTCCTTTGCTTTGAAGTCATAAAATACCACAGAGATCAAGGCTTACACTGTTAGCTGTTTGGCCCAATGTCTGGTAGAACATGAGCAATGACTGAGAGTAAGTTGAGATCCTGAAGTTTTAGAGTTGTCTATTTTGTCTCAAAATTTAACCATTTTCAAGTGCCTTTAGTGGAGGATTGTGCATGAAAGAGACACCTGCTTCTTATTTATTATCTAGACCTTGTCTATATGAATGAGATGCATTTCTCTCTCACTGAGGTACATTACCAAGTAGTAAATTTGCCCCAGTTCTCCCTATGTCCTTGTTTCATGGCCAGTTGTGAAATTTTGTTTTTCATATTGCTAAGAATATAAATGTACAATGTGATAAGTAGTGTTATGTAAAAAGTGGGAGTCATAGACCAAAGAAAGCATCTGGGTAAAGAAAACATAATAAAGTCAACAAAATGGTTCAAGATGATTTTAAATATGTTTTAAATGATTATAAAGAGGAAACAGAACATAAAAATATGGTATTTTAAGGTAAAGAATTTCATGGAGGTTTCCAACTACACTTTAGCTATGGATATCTTCTTTTCAAAAGAAAGCTTTTGAGCTAGTTTAACATGGACTTTAGATAAACACTGAAGTTCAATTGGAGAAACAGTAGGAAATCTGCTAAACCTCAGGGCATGCGTAAATAGTTTCAGGAAACATGCATTTCTGCTCACATAACCAGTTTTAAAACCATAGCCCTCAATGTTACAATCAAGTTTTGAAGTAGCAAAAGGGCATAATTCAATTTACATTGATACCTTTAATATATAGCAATATATTGTTTCTTCAAACCACATCAATATAGACCATTAGTATTCCCTTTATGTATTTTGCCTTAAACTAACTATCAGCACAACACTGTGCAATGCCAGTAAGGCCATGAGCAAAGAAGGGAAGTGGCATTCTGGGCCCCTAACTCAGAGCAGGAGGAAGGGAACTGCCACCTCTCCCACTATGTATATGCAGGGCCGAATTAAACCATGCAAGAATTTCTATGATGAAGAAGTAGTTAACAACATCCTGTTTCTTCTACTTCAAATAATAAACAAAAATTTTGGGATTTATTTTAGGTTTTATTACCCTATTCTTAAAATATTCATTTCTACCATCTCTGGAGACCTCCTGTCTTATCCCTTAAGGCTCTGCTTTTATTAATTAATGTTTATGACTGAAAGTACCTTTCTACCTCCATTTCTCCTTCAAGATTAAACATTCTGTGAAGAACAGGGCTCATGATTGGTGAATATTCATATGCCTATGTTAACTTATATCGGACAACATATTAATTGTTATAATATGAATGAATCATAGAAAACTTTTTGATATTGGAGGTTTCACCCATGAGTCCAAAGACATACCTATTATACAACTTACATTTTCACAGCTAATGGCCCATGTCTAAAAAAGTAAACTTGAAGTATATCTTTAATAATCTTACTTTAGAATAATTATTATATTTTTCAGGTGTTTCTGGAGTCTTTTTTGTTTTAATCTTTTTTATTCCATTAAAAAGCTCACAGATTTTAGAGATTTGGATGTGTGTTATACCAGTCTAGATAATAAATGCTGATTACAATGAAAATACTAGTCAAGTGAAAACTGGAACCAAGTTTAAAATTATTTTTATATCTCTTCACTCTTATGGATAAGATTATTGTTCAAAATTATTGCTGTCTTCATCAAAGCAGGTCATATATTCTATGCTAATATCATGTAACATATACTGCTTCTCTGTGGGAGGAATATACTTCACACTGCTACTGTTAGGGTTGAGGATGTGACTTATTTGGTGCATTTGTCAGCTTGTGCTGCAATAAGAACTAACATAGACTAGAAGTCTAAAACAACAGACATTCATTTCTCACAGTTCTGGAGGTTGGAAGCCTGAGATCAAACTATCTGTAGGCTTGTTTTCTCCTAAGGCCTATCTCCTTAGCTTGCAGATGGCCACCTTCTTTTTGTGTCCTCACATGGCCTTTTTTGTTGGTGTACACATCCTGATGTTTCTTGCTTTCTTCTTAAAAGGACACAAGACCTATTGGATTAGGGCCTCACCTTTAGGACCACATTTAACCTTAATCACTTCCTTAAAGGTCTTATCTTGGAATACAGTCACATGAGCTGTTATATACTTCAGTATGTGAATTTTGGAGGAACAAAATTTAGTTCATAAAACCTGGGCTAATGGAACATGATTTAAAGTATTTGCAAATTCTGAGTAAAAGAAGAAAGATCCATTTAATGGTTTGCTACAGCTCTCTTTCCTCTGCCGTGAGACCACCATGTACTCAAATGGGGCTCCCTCTTTACCCTGGGCTCTGGATTAAACAGGACATTAAACAGAACAGTAGTCTACTTGTTACCAACATGTAAGGAGAAAATCAAGTAAACCTTTTTGTTTTCACCATTATGATTTCACGACTTTCATGTCTCTTGATATCACAACTTAGCCCAGCAAGAGCTAAGTAATAATCATTACTTATAAATAGAAAGCTTTTATTAAATTATGTGGCTTTGGTTTGGAGTCAGGCTTCAGGCAGCAAGGGATTTATTATTAAAGGTTGAATAAAATGCAGTAGCAAAGCATTTGGTAAAACTGTTAGCTGCAAGTACCTAAAAGGCAATTGATTAAGCAGACAGGATCCTGGTGATATTACTAACATACCACTCTCTCCCCCAACCACTAATTAGCTATATTTACTAGAGCTACAAAAAAAAAAAATGCTACAAGAAAAAGAAAGCTCAGAAAAGTATTGGCCAGTTTAGAAGAATTAAAGAGAAAAAAATCCAGAAACTATAGAACTTTTGCAGGATTAAAAGATGTCAGTATTTTTTATATCCAACTTGCAAAAGATAAATTAAGAAATGTTTTGAGTGACAAGTCCAATTAGGACTCAGTCTTGATTTAGACAAAATCCAGAGAATAGCTTTCATATCTTCATTAAAACCAACTAATTAAGTAAGCAACATGCCACTATTCCTTTCAGTTGGACAAAAGGGCTCAAGGAAAAGAGACTAAGGAATGACCTCTTACAAGAAAGCCTGTTAATTTAATAAACCTACCTTTCAATTTAGAGATAGGCTTGCATATGGAGAAGATCATGGATGTGACTACAGTTATGTTAGGATGACTATAAGAAAATCAATTTTAAAAACTACATTGCAGTTTTAGAGAATGGTTCTGCCAACAGAGCAACAGCACTGGATTAAAATGGACTATGGCAATTTAAGACTTAACATGACTTTGGAATATCTAACATTCTACAGACGGAATAAAGGTTAGAAAATGTATGCTAATCTTTCTTGCTCCCTCATATGTTTTCTAGAGTCCTTTTCAGATTTTTAATGGAAAATAAAGGAAAAGGAATAACTTTGCAGAGCTTGTAGTCAAGAGCTTTGGAGAATAAGAGATAGGGGAGCTAATGCCAGGGAACACAGTTAGGGATTTTGATGAAACATTAAGACCTCTAGCAAGACTTCAGAATGACCTAGTTTTCTCTGAGCATTCTAGCCTACTATTTGAGAATGAAAGTTTGTGAGTATGTGTGCATAATTATGTGTATGTGCATGTCAGTACAATAGAGAGAGAGACACAGAGAGAATAGTTATTTTAAAATAGACATATTTTTTCACAATTGTATAATATATACTATTCTAGTTTTTGCATTATTTAAGTTTTACCTGTGTCAGTGTAGTTTTTTTTAAATTATTCTTATTCTTTATCTTATCTCACGCTCAATTCATCTCTCTTTCTCTGTCACATAACATACACACACACACACACACACACACATACACAGATGGCTTTTTTTAATAGAGAAGGAAACACAACTGTGGGTTTCTAATGGCTTATGCTCTCAGCTAAGCAGCTAAACTAATAGATTGGCTGAGTTGACAATGACTTTCATAGAGAAATTTAAAGGAGAGGGAAGGTAGCATTCTCTGTCCAAAGAGTGAAACCCTTGTCAATTATTTTATGGTATGTTATTTTTCAATTTTTTCTTTTTTTTGAATGTTTGATATTTGTTTGACTTTCAGTTGACCAAACTAATATTCAGATGGCCTTGTAAAAAATGAGATTTTTATTATAACTTTAAATCTGTTAGGTCCTGAGTTCAAGACTCTTCAGGAACAGAATGGAGGACAGTATGTGGGGTGTAGAGTGTAAGATTCTCAAAGAAAAAAGGAAGACAAGAGACAGAAAGGGGAAATTGATATACATCTTCAAGTTTATATTTTTGTCTGTGTTTGGAGGTATTTATAAATGGAAGTTTCTAAATCCTCTCATTCTTGCAATTGTGTATATTTGGAGCCTACTTTTCAGTTTCTCATCCTCAATAATTACTTTAAATTCAAGAGGACACATTGCTAAATACCTTATATAAATGCATCAAAATCTAAAATTTTATGTTTTTATATGTTAAATATTTATTTGTTGTTTACTCATTTATCGTGACACCATAGTGGCATTGATTATACTGTTGAAATAGTTTCTTAGTACATGATGGGATATATTTAATACTGTGGAACATTTCTGTACTAGATATTACACTGCCTAAGTTCTGCTTATGGGCAATATCAAACAGGCTACTCCTCTATAATGAGGAGGCTAATGGGAATTCAGAGTAGGAAAACATATTACATCCCAGTTCCTTGTTACACTAAGCTCATCTGAGAATCATTCTTCAGCTATCTGTTGAGTAAGTTGTTTATTGTTAGGGGCCTCTGTTGAAGAGGAAAGCAGTGATTGTAACTGAAGGTGTTTATCTGGGAAGGTTCTGGGAGTTTGAGAAAGAAGAAGTCGCAGCACTGAGCCAGTGGGAATAGAATGCAATGAATGAAAGGTAGCATAATGGGAAATAAGATATAATAAAGGAGACAAAGCCAACATAAGTAGGAACATGGAACAAGCTTTAAACAATTGCTAGGAGAAAGCAAACTAGGCCATTGTATCAATGTGCTTATGTAATATTAGTGTAGCTTGCAAAATTACGAAAAGTTAAGAAGCTCTTTTAGAGACTACACAGGGACATTAAGTTTTAAGTAGCAGAATCAAATTCAATAAGGCAAAAATAGAAACCGCATTTTATCTTACAATTAGTTTCAATGATTAAGTCAGACATCTATGCTATCAGGCAAACTACATATCACATACTTCATCTCAAATTAATAAATATTTATTGATAACTTGCTATATACATGTAACAAATTTTAGTAAATAAAGGAATGAGAGTAAGATAGATTCAGATTTTCAGAAAATTACATATGAACTTATAGGTACATAAATCGAGGTTTGGATAATGGAAAAAACAAGGTATGCCAAGTTCCACATTAGGTATAGAAAGAGAAAATTGAAGGAATCTAGAGGAGGAAAACAACTTATCTAGTAGAAAACGAAAGGTTTTTGTAGAAAGAGGATGTTTGCTTGGAAATAAAAAAACATATACTAAAAAGAAAAATGGTAGATATACATTCTATGCAGAAAAAAAATATATAAACAAAGTTCGAGAATTAGAATAGTGAATATATTTGTTCTAATTTTTCAAAATAATTATACATGTATGCATATATATAATTATATTTTTCATATGTATAGTGTGTGTTTGTCTGTATGTGTGTGTGTGTGTGTATGAAATGGCAAAGGACTGATAAAATGGTTGAGATTTATAGTATTTTCCCCTCATTATCCATTTCCAAATTAATAATAAAGTCTACTCTCATAAACACATAAAAGTCAGAAAAAGAAAAATTCACTCTTCTCATTGCAGCGATTATATATTTATTATTTATTTCACCATGAAAGAAACATTTGTACTTTTCACATAACAGAAAATATATATAAACTACTGGCATAAATAAAATTCTCAGATTTACAAAGTTTATATTCTAATGAGAAAATAGAGCAACTGATGAAGAGAGTAGAGCTACTTGACAAATGATAAAGTCTTTCTAAGGAAATAACATTTAAGTGGAAAATGTAATGTAATGAATCACTGTGGGAAGAGCCAAGAAAATAGCATTTCAGAATTTGGGAAGAAATGCGAAGTTGTTAGTGTGAAGAAATACGCTATGGCAGATCACAGGAAACAATAACTACAATAGTACAACTCTTCCCATCAAGTGGTAGAGTCAATTTCCATTCTACTTGAACGTAGACTGACTTTGTAACTTTCTTTAGCAAAAACAATATGGTGGAAGTGACTATGTGCCAGTTGTGAGACTAGGCCTTGACACTGCAACTCATGGAGTTGGGACTTCTGCTGTTGCCATCAGAACAAGCCCAAGCTAGCCTGTTAGAAGATAAAACATTATGCAGAACTTAATTTATTTATCTCATTTGTCCAAGCTAGGAACCTAAAACTTGTATGAGAAAGCCCAGGCAAGAAGAGCCAAGGTGAAATGCAGCTGATCTGTTAGACGACCATGGTTACGTGATCAAGTCCAGCCAAGATCAAGCTAGCCTGATCCAGATCAAAAGAACTTCAGACCCAACATATAGAATCTTGAGCAACAAGGAATTGCTATTTTAGGTGATTAAATTTTAAGGTGATTTATTATTCAGCAATAGATAATTGATACAATATCTTAAGCAATAATAGACTTTTAATTTCAAATTTTAACAAATTTCAAATGGGCTCACTCTGTATACCAGTATCACCAAGGACCCAGATATTCTGCCAGCTTCAGCATATTTTTTCTTTTTTTTCTTTTTTTTTTTTTGTCCTTACACTGACAGTCTTTTTACAGGAACACCGATATCTTTCAAAGCATCATTTCTTGTTATAATGACACTCAAGTTAGGAAGAAAAGATATTTCTTTTCCTCATTTCTCTCTCTCTCTTTTTTTTTTTAGGAAAAGAAAATCTTACCCAGAAGTCACTTAGCACACTTCTGTTCAGAATTGGACCATTTACCCACTGAAACCGATGATATATAAAAGAAATTGATAGGAAATTGACCAAGTTTTCATGTTATGATTTACTCTACAGGCATGCTGTGACTCAAACAAATTAATAACATAGACATTAAAGAGGATGATAAAGAAATCTCTGAAGTCTGCATGCTTAAATAAAGCATAGTGAATAAGGAGAAAGTGGTTTAAGATCCAAGTTGGAGAAGAGGGCAGGATACATTCATACATAAAATTATAATAAAGATTTTGGATTTTTAAATAAGTGAGGAAAATTGTAGCATCAATTAAGATGAGTGGTGAATAGATTATAGGTGAGAAAAAGAAGAGGAGAATGGGGACAAAAAGGAAACTAACCAGGATAATATTTTCCTATGTCCAAGTGAGAGAATATGATTAGTGTGACATAGACTAGACTAGGAAAGCTATAAATAGCAAAATTAGTATGGATTTGTAATGAGTTTTAGGAGCAGACTTGCTGATGAATCACTTTCTGTCAGGGAAACATACCACATAGGATTTATTCCACTGTTTGTGTCACTGGAGTTCATAGTTTTGTCATTTACGAAGACTAGCTGTTACTGGGACAAGGGTTTGTGAGAGGAAAGGAGTATCCTGAGAAAGTTAAATGTGAAACACCCATTAGACATTTAAGTGGAGATGTTCAGAAAGCAATTTGATACATGAACCTGTATCAACTGAGGATTTAGTACTGGAAATACAGATTGAGGGTTCAGTATATTGATGGTATTTAAAGCCATTGGGCAAGAATCAAGTTACATAGGAGGAAGTAGCAAATAAACTTGAAACCGTCTAGTTTCTATATACCTTTTGCTTTTTTTTTTTTTTTTTGCTTAAAGTAGTGAAAGACACTACTAGCATTACTTCTCCAAACTCATCTCTCACTACCAATTGTACAATATACAGCCTCAAATTTTATATATTAAATAGAATCCTAAAGTAAAACATGGGTTCAAAGGTTAACATGCTGCCCACTTTCAAATTTTATTGACTTACTGCTGTTTTATAAAATGCCTTAGAGGGTGTAAAAGAGTTATTAAAGCTTTTAAATATTGGTGTGATGACCTTCTTGGGAGCATTTAGCTCGGTAAGTACTAGGTCAACACACCAACTTTTGATATTGATTAATACATGTGAATATCACCATTCCAGGGAAATCTTCCAGGATTAAGCTTTGCAGGGAATAATTAGATGTGTCTTAGGAATTTTGTTTGACTTTATTTCTCACATATGGTGGCTTAGTTCGGGACCAATGTGTTGTGATAGTACACTGTTATCAAAATTTTTAAAAATAGTCTATATTTTCATAATTAAGACCAGTTCAATTTTGTGAGCATGTGGGGCAAGTCTTCCTTCACTCTATTTCTTCCTTCACATCTTCCTTCACTCTATTTCTATGGAGCCCAAATTTAAACTTTGTTTACTTACAACTATATGAATGTATAATTCCTCCCATCTTCATTGCTGTCACAGTTTTATAACTGCTTTATGCAGTTTTCTGTGCTCAGAAAATTAATTTATGCAGAATTATTTAAAAAGTAAAAACAGTTTGTTATAAAAGTGCTTATTAATTGAACTCATACTCATTATTCTTGATATAAAGTCACTTAAAAATTAATAGCACACATATGATCCTGCAATTCCACTTCCAAATATATATTTAAAAGAATTAAAAGCATGGACTCAAGTGGATATTTTTACACCAAAGTTCATAGAAGCATTATTCAAAATAGCCAAAAGGTAGAAGCTATCCAAATGTCCATCAGTAGATAAATGGATAAACAAAATGTGATATATACATGCAAGAGACTATGACTCAGCTTTAAAAACACAGAAATTCTGATAAAGGCTACAACATGAATGGACCTTAAATACATTATGCTTAAGTGAAATAAACCAGAATCAGAGGCAAAAGGCAACTATTCTTTCACTTATCTTATGTGCATAAATAGTCAAATACATAGACACAGAATATAGAATAGAGGTTACAAGGGGCTGGAAGCAGAAGGGAATGAGAAGTTGTCTAATGGGTCCAGAGTTGCAGTTTGAGAATATGAAAAAGATGTGGAGATGCACCGTAGCGGTGATGGTTGCACAAGGTAGTAAATGCACTTATTAACACTAAAGTATACATTAAAAAGTGGATAGTTAATTTTATGTTACATATATTTTATCATACAAAAAATGTAGTAGTACAAAATGACCTAGATCAATTTGTATGTGGTACAATATTGTTTTGTGCTTTTTTCTTTTATAGTTTGAAGTGGGCTTTACTATCAATAAATCTCCTTTTAAAAAATAGATTTGACTTATTTTCTTTGTGAAATATCCCTACATTCCATTGATAAGTGTTATTGATTCTATTTTCACATATTATAAGTATATTATATACATAATAATATAATATTAGATTATCCAATGTCCCTTTTCTAATAGCATTTGGGTTCCTGGACTTCACGAAACCATTGCTGCTGTCTCATAGAACCACTCCTGGTCATAATCACTTGGTTTTAAGCCCTAACATGGCTTGCACCACAACTGTGTAGTGCATTATTGTATCTGCAATGCTTAACACAGCTCTAGTCACATAATAGTTGCTTAATGAATACCTATTTACAAAAATGAACTGACACACTAAAGATGGTTTTATTTGTTGTCCTTATTTTCTTGTTTTCTCACCATAATACATCATCCTTCACCTTTTCAGATGGAGTCTTATATTTGGTAGAAAAGAAAAAAAGAAGAGGAGGATAAAAAACATATTACAGACAAGCAATGAGAACCCAGTTGAGGGGTGGTGATAAACAGAGTCATCCTGAAAAATACATGGAACATTTCAAGGTAATCATATATTATAAAAAGTGAACAAAATCTAAGATTAAGTTAAATCAGCAGATTTTCCTAAATATGAAAAGCAATAGTTCTATTCCACTCTACTCTCTCCTAGTAGTGTTATCCAAAATCTTTTGTCCAATTATGGGCACCAGATATAGAGAGGCGTTGACAAAGTTCCTGAATTGAAGAAGTTGGATGTGTTTTCACAGTGCCAATTGAGTTAGACAAGTGGGTAATAAACGTTTGCAGAGCAGGGAGAGAATATTTGAAGTCCAGAGGAATTGATTACACAGATGACCCCAAGAACCAAGGTGAATGAGGCTGTGCGTATGAGATGCACCTTTCCTTTGCACTTGGAACACTGGAATATTGCTTTGATTGTTCTGACAAAATACAATCATTCTCAATGTTCTTTAAAACTTCTATTAAGATTCATAAGACCAAGAAGGCTGAAAAGCAATTATCGGCATCTAGTGTTCATTTCCCTGACAATTCCGTAACCCTTATTCACCTGTCCAGCCACATGTTCCCATTCAAAGGTCCACACTTCCCTCCTGCATAATCATTTAATAACTCAATTTCCTGCATTAAACCATTTGTAAACTTTCTCACCTAATATTATTTATAAATCAGTGATACAGAAATAGTAATATATCTGAACACTTTGTAAAGTTAAATTAAGATAATTTAGTTATCTTATCGAGGGAAGCAACAGTCCTACTAAACTTTCTGATCAGACAGTATCTGTTATGTGTTACTCTTGGGATGCAAATTTTATGAGACACTGGTAAATTAGATAGTGTCTAGAAAAAAAAACTAAAAGTATCTGAAAGAGAAGACATAAAAGAAATGACTGAGTAGATTAGGAATATTAACCTTGAAAAGGCAATACTTAAGTGACATGCTAGCAGCATTCAAATATTTGAATTGTTTTCAATAGCAGAAATAGTGAGTCCATTCTGTCCCCTCAAAGTAATATACCAAGAACAATGGTTGAAAATTATAAAAGAAGATGAATTTGGCTCTTAATAAGAATGATATTTTTAAATATTTTGATTTTCCAGAACCACACATTTAGTCTTATGAGGTGAATTCACCAAAAGTTCAATGTTTTAGCTGTGATCAGATTACTATACATGCAACATTATAAGAAATAGATTTTTAATGGATTGTAAATGGGATATTGGAGCATATTTTGTAATGTATTTTATTCTTACTATAATTTTTCCTATAACTCAACAGAAACTCTAAGTAGCTAGAAAAGTCTATAGCAGCAATGAGTGGTAGAATCTGAATTTCACTTGAGTTCTCTGGGACCATAAAATTTTCCTTTTAGCCACATACTATACAGCACTGGAAAACTTTAGAAAGAAGAGAAACAAAATAGTAATAGCAATTTTCTCTGGGTAGTAGAATTAAATTTTTATGCTTTTACTTACATATATTTAAAACAAATTTTCTCCAGTAAATATTTATTATATTATTAAAAGTATGGTCATGTTTTGTTTTAAGGCAGAAAAGAGAAGAATGCCTTATTTAAACTAATCCCTTCTAATTGCGTATATTTATATTATCTCATTTCAGGAATTTCTCTTCCAAATACATTATTTTAGTTGTTTTTTTTAATTTTGAAATAATATAAATCAAGAGAAAAATAGCAAGATTCAAAGAGTTTATACATTCAGGAGTTTCCCTGTTGTAATTTACATTTTTTTTTCTTCTCTCTCTTCTCTTTGTATGTGTGTGTATATATTTTATGTCCATGTGTGTGTATCTGTCTATCTGTCAATCAATCAATCAATCATCTACCTGTATGCCTTCCTATCACTACCTCTAAAGTTCTACTTCAACACAACGGGATTCATTCAAATCTTCTTTCTATTTTTGTAAATTTATTTATTATTGAAAAATATGGCTCCCACATTGACCAAACCATTATTTATTTATCTGACCAATCATTGTATTTGTGACAAGCACGCAAAACACAAATACCATTTTCTTATTCCCAATCCAACTGACGCCTGTCATGCCTGTTTCCACCTCAGTCAGGGCCTACTCCATCTATCCCATCAAATAAGTGTAATGCTCAATTTTGCCAAATTATCAGCCTGTTCAGGGGCTAGAATGAAGTAAAGAAGAAAGGGAGGCCACCTCTCAGTATACATTTGATTTTTATAATATTTCATATATTCTCTTCTTTAAAAAATTTTTTTCAGGAACATGTTTTATCCAGATGTTGGATCTTTGCTATCCAGGCTTTAAAACAATAACATGTTTTATGATTTTTATCTCTGTTTTTCTTTTGCATTGTCATAGGGCTTATTTATGTATTCGTTTGTTTGTTTGTTTTTGAGACAGTATCTCCCTCTGCCAGGTTGGAGTATAGTGGCACAATCTTGGCTCACTGCAACCTCTGCCTCCCGGGTTCAAGGGATTCTCCCAGCTCAGTCACCTGAGCAGCTGGGATTTCAGGCAGTCACCACTAAGCCCAGCTAATTTTTGTATTTTTAATAGAAACGGTGTTTTGCCACTTTGGCCAGACGTGTGTCTGACTCCTGGCCTCAGGTGATCCACCGACTTCGACCTGCCAAAGTGCTGGCTCACTACAGGTGTGAGCCACTGCACCCAGCCTTCTTTCAGGACTTTAAAAATGTATACTTCACTCCAATAATTTGGTTACCTGAAGTTTCAATTGTGTTTATGATTGACTTCAATAATTGTATTTTAATTTTGCTATTACATGTGGTTAACTTGCAGAACTTACATCAGCACTCATTTCAATAGAAATGAAATCATATTCTTATATTTAGTATAATTTATGTATCTGTGTTTAGGACATATATATATATATATATATTTATTTATTTATGGTAAATATAAAAAAATACATATTTCTTCTCCTTCCATTGCCTGGAAATGACATTTATCTCAGATGTCATACATGAAAAGTCCCATTTTCTTTCATGTACTGCATTTCCCATGCTTCTTGCCTATGTTTATGTCTACTTGTCTAGAGGCACTGTTGGTGTGTTGGTGACGGCTCACTCAGGCTTTCAAAGAGCCTGTTGAGCACACTTCTTTCCAACTCCCTGTTCATGAATGATATACTGGTTGCTTAAACAGGAACACTGTAGAAATATGGAAATATTTACAATATGAGAATAGGCAAATACTACAAATGAGAGCTTGCACTTCTACAAAGCCTGTTGTTAAAAACAGTCACTAGCGTGCCACCAGATCAACACCTTTCCCTACCTCCTATTAAAACAAAGGAATTTCCTTGTTTAAGAGGAGTTTCTGCTCTGATATATGCAAGGTGTAGTTCTCATTTAATTGCCATACAAATAGTAGAACAACAAAAATCCTTCACCAATTCAATAATTTGACTATGTCTTAATTTATGTGCTAACATAATTACAAAGATTTTATTTTCATAGAAAAGCTGAGATATTAAAAAGTGGGAAAAGATTTAAAATACATTTTTTTCCTGGAATTTCAAGTCTAGCAACATTTCAACTTAAAATATTTAATTAAAAATTATTTTAATGATTTTTTGTATAATTATTAATAGAAGTGATTTGTTAAAGTTATTCTTCAAAATGCAAGTGCAAAATGGTTATTATGTAAATCAAACATGTACTTATAGGTACAAAGGAGTAGGAAATTACAACATTTTATTATGTTATTTATTTTCTGCCTTTTACTTTTTAATGGTTATACATTTCTGAATATTGAAGATAAAGTGTAGATTTTAACTTTCACAACATGATTAACCCACATTTTGTTCCTTTTAAATAATACCATAATTCATTTGTTACCAAATATTTGGTGCAGGTGCAACAAGTATTCAGAGCTTTATGTTGCTATCATTCTGTTTGGGAATTTTCACTTTAGACTATTATTTCCTTGTTCATTTTGGGAAAATGGCTTTACTTCACTTTTTTAAATCCATCTATGCCTAAAACCTGATTCTGCTAGTAGCATTTTGTTATTGACAATATATTCAGCTTTTACATCCTAACTTGCTTTAGGTAAAGGCAATAAAGACAGCATCAGCTGAATCATTTTAAACATATGAAAGAATATCTCTCTCCAAACCTCTGTGGTATGCAATTTGCTTCTGCATAAACAGTCCTCTTTTAAAATAAATGTACCAGTTAGCATGACTATATACACAGATACTTGTTTATTCATTTTGTTTATGTCAAAATATGTGTAAAGTATCTATAAAGAATATGTGTAAGGCATATGAATTTAGCAGTTTTCCTTCTTACAATGGTCTTTGTTTTACAAGTATCTTTGGTTGGTGCCACTGGGCTTTGAGTACTTTCTAAGGTCAGTAATGTTAATGAATACAATGCAGAAATCTTCTTTCAGTATGTATTTCTGGATTAATTTTTTGTGTAAGTAAGTGTGTGTTCGTGTGTGTGTTCTCTCTGTGTGTGTGTATCTGTGTTTAATAACAGAGGCATAAGAACAGGAACAATAAGTGTTTACTTATCTATGGTTTTGCTGCAATCAAAAGACAAATGTATGCAAAATAAAATTACTCTCTGATCTGAGAGCTCTTTATAACATTTCCCTGTAAACACTAGAAAATCTAGAAAGAAAATATAATATTTCAAAAATGTATAAGTGATCCTACCAAAAGAAAAGAAGAGAGAAAGAAAAAGAAAACAAATCTTCACATATTGTAAATAGAGACAAACCAACAACACAACTGCGGGCTTATGAGTTGACATTATGAGGCCACTGGTCAGTGTGGGAAAGGGTAGAGGAGAGTGTAACCTAAACAAAACATAAGCTCTAAAAAACAAACTATGACTTGTACCTGTGTTGTGTAATGTGAGAGTAAAAATCTTGGCACAGTGGTGGGACTTTCAAAAAATTGTGCCTTTAAGAAAAGGAGAATAAGCCGTTACTTGTGTGGTCAGGGGGGTGGCACAAGGTTTATCTCTACCCAATTCTGGATAGACAAATAAAAGTCTACTGTGAAAACAATGAAATAATTAAAAACCAAGTGTACATCAACTATAAAGCTGAAGTCTAAATTACAAACTTTCTTCATGGAGCAGAACATGAGGAAACCATTTAATATAAAATTCGTAAGGGACTTCACTAAAAATAAACAACATCACTAACTACTATGAATGGACAGAGCTATAACCTGAAAAACATTTTATCCATAGAAAAGACATAGAAAAGAAATATCTGCCAAAAATGAGTTTACATTAAAAATTTACAAGCCATCGTGTTCCATAATCAGTAAGAGTAATAAGTAGGAAAATTAGTCCTTCAGTTCTCAAATGTGTAAAATAATGGAACAATCTGAAAATGATCACCAAAAACATTTTGTACTGGACCTCTTCTTATAACCATCAAGAATACAATCCATTCTAAGCAACTATCATCTCTTACTGAAATTATTGAGTGCTCCTAAATCTTTGTTACTGCTTCTGCAGTGCCAACTATGAAGTTTTCTCATCGTAACAGGCAGAGAAAACATGCTGAAACTTTAGCGAATTAACCCCTTTTCTCATAACCTTCTATTAGTTTTCTTGCTCACAAATAGCAAGAACTGAGATTTTTAGCAATGGCTTAAAATGTCTGACATGCTAGACCCCCTACCTCTTGCTTCCCTCATTTAATTTTCTTTTTCTCTTCCCTTTGTTTTCATCTCACAAGCCACACTGGCTTCCTTGCTATTCATTGAGTATGTGAGGCATCCTCCCAGGTCAGGATCTTTGCATTTGCTGTCCTTTCTGCTTGATACACTTTCCCAGAGGATTTCTCTCAATTCCTTCAAATGTTTACTCAACTGTCTCCTTCCAAGTGAGGTCTTATTCCTACCCAATTTAAAATACAAAATACTAACCCAATGCCCACCTCCCTCTTTACTCTTTGAGCTTTTGTACCCCTATTTTACATACTATCTAATAAATTACATCTTATACATACTTATTTCCTTTTTGTCTTTCTGCTAGAAGCTAAATTTAATGAAGGCCAAATTTTTCTATTTTCTTCTTTGTGTTTGGCAGCACGAAGAACAAATCCTAAAATATTTGTGTTCAATATATTCAATAAATATACACTGAAACATTAATTATGCAAGAATGTATAAACATATAAATTTATATACCAACCACAGACAACTAAAAACCATCATATAACAGTTATAGTAGCAAAAAAAGACATATTATTACATTAACTGAAAGATAATCTATTAGGAGATGGAAAAGTTCTCTATGAAAATTATACAGTTTTATTAAAAGTGATAAAAGATCAAAATAAATAGAGATATGAATAATTTCCATGAGTTGGAAAGGTTTACACAGTAAATATGAGAAATTTTCCCAAGTAATCTCTGAACTCAATGTAATTTTACTCAATATACAAACATGACTTTTCCAGGTTTATTATAGATAAATCTAACCTAAAATTCATACAGATGATGAACGTAGCAAGATTGCTAATAAATGTTTCAATTAGATAAAAACAGCAGAGAGAATGCAGGATGTGTGGACCTGCTCCAACAAACATCATCTTTTGAATGAAGAATATTTACGATAGGTACTAACTGGGCACAGATAGAAAAATAATGCCTTAGAAGAAAAAGTGAACCTAGAAGCGTGTTCAGATATTTTTTAGAAATTGATGCATGTGGTAGGCAGAAAACTAGTCCCCAAAATATGCCCATGTACTAATCCCTGCAATATGTGAATATGTTACCATATGTGGCAAAAGAGAATTTGCAGAAGTGATTAAGGTTCAGATTTTGAGATTAAAAAAATTATCCTAGGTTATCTGGGTGAGCTCAATGTAATAAATAATAAAGATCCTTCTATGTGAAAGAAGGAGGTAGAAGAGTCAATGAAGGAGATGTGTGATGGAAGCAGAAGCCAGAGTTATACCATTGCTAACTGGAAGGCAGCCACAATCCAAAGAACAAAGGCAACCTTCAGAATGTGGAAGAGGCAGGGAAACAATTTCTCCTTTAGAGCCTCCAGAAGGAATAGAGCTCTGCATATTTATTAATCTTAGCCCATTGAAACTCATTTTGGACTCTGGAATTCTATATCTGAAAGTTTATAAACCAATATTGTTTTAAAACAGACAGTATATGATAATTTGTTAAAGCAGAAATAGAAAACTAATACAGTTTAGGATAAAAAAGATATTACAAGTTGGTAGAAATGGGATGAATGATTTGATCATGAAGACTTCCTTGTGAAAAGCAAAACTTTAAAATTTAGTTATTAGAAAATATCTTTATGACATCCAGGCAGAGAAGAATTTATTAAATATATAAAAAGTGCAAATCAAAACAGTAGTTCTTGCTATTCACAAATAAATGATAAAAAGATGGCATCTTTTTGTCAAAAGCCACCATAATAAAACAAAAATAAAAGCTGTAAATGGACTGTATTAGTCTGATTTCGTACTGGCATAAAGAACAGCCCAAGACAGGGTAATTTATAAAGGAAAGTGGTTTAATTGACTCACAGTTTAGTGTGGCTTGGGGAGTCTCAGGAACGTTACAATCATGGTAGAAGAAGGCAAGACACCTTTTTCACAAGGGGACAGGAAGGAGAAGTGCTGATTAAAGTTGGAAGAGCCCCTTATAAAACTGTCAGATCTTGTGAGAACTCACTATCACAAGAACAGCATAGAGAAAATCACCTCCATGATTCAAGTAAGTTCATCTGGTTTCTCCCTTGATTCATGGGAATTATAGTCATTACACTTCAAGATGAGATTTGGGTGGGGACAAAAAGCCTGGCCATATCACAAACTGAAGTGAAATGTATAATAAAGTGGACAAATAATGAATTTTCAGAATATAGTAATGCATACAAAATTGAGCCAAAGATATAAACAAAACATTTTTAGCATAAATAAAACAAATGGCTAATCGATATATAAAAGTTTGCTCAAATTCAAATAGCCATGACAATTTAAAAACTACAAGAAAATAACATTCCATCATCTTAAATTTATACATATTTAAAATGTATTGAACTTGCTTTTCATAGCATAAACCCACCTGGTCATAATGTCTTACCTTTTTTAAAAATATATTTTTTCAGATGCCTATTTGATATTTATTTCTATTTTATACTGCAGTTAGAGAACATACTAGAGTAATTTTTGTTTTTTTATTTTGATGTTTTGTCTTTATTATTGAACCATTTGCTTATTTTATGCCTGTGTAGTGTTTTAAATTATATGATAGAAATTTATAGTGTAGATAATCAAAATATGCTACCCAATATGCTCCCCATATACCAATTTGGTGTAAGGATTATTTTGAGCTGAAGATATTTAAGGCCCAACAGATACAGAAAGAAGTCTTGGAGTTTCCATTATCTAACTAAAAGCAGAAACTTCTGATAAGTTAGAACTGCTATTAATCCCTTTTCCCCCAGGGAAGTTTTATGGCCTTGAAGATGAAAGGGACCTACAGAAACCTTTCTCCTCAATGAGTCCATCATATGTTTACTCTCCCAC
Organism: Cacajao melanocephalus; assembly: GCA_963573385.1. NCBI lineage: Eukaryota > Metazoa > Chordata > Mammalia > Primates > Pitheciidae > Cacajao > Cacajao melanocephalus. Next base: position 45,695 of record CAUYLG010053985.1, on the reverse strand, counting down.
TGTTTGCTGCCCCTGAAAACCTAAATCCCCTTTTCTTTCCTTTTTAGTTCTCTAGACATTCACTGTTCTTTTTTAGAATGCTATATCAAGCCCAAGTTCTAACACCTTTTTTAATGACTAATCCTTGAGTGCAGGTGTGAAGACACTCTATTTGTTTTGTTCTTGTTAATCTGTCTTTTGTCAGTGTAATTTGCCAAACCATATTTGGAAAACTTAGAAAGACAGAGGAAGAAGTTTATTTTTTTTTTCCCTCCAATGCAATAGACTCTGTATGTTGAAATTATGGCAAAGACTCCAAACTGGGTCACCCATGCAGATCACATCATGGATTGGTTTTAGACTTTCTCAGGACAGGCCTAGAGGAGTCTTCCACAGTGTGGTCTTTACTCTTGAGGCATCAAGTTTTGGTGTCCTAGGTGGATACCAGGGGTATTAACACAGTCTCTGCTCCGTGGCTATGCTGAAATTTTAATGTATTCTAGTAAAGCTGAACATCTAGAATTTTTTTCATCACTCTTGGTCTTATAGCAGTCACTTTCTGCTAAGACCTGCAAATACTCAATTCAGCTCTTAGCCAAAGAATAGCAGAAAAAGAGTCTCCCACTGCCCACCCTACTACCATCCTTCTCTCTGGTGCCACACCTCCCAGTTTCTAAGCACCTCAGTGGCAGTGAATGCTAATCTCTGCCTATTTTGCTCAGTAGCCCCACTCTGCTTCGTTTTGCTCCAGCTCCTTGCAGCAAAGTTGGGAAAATATTCCCAGGTACAGAGGTGGGCAAATGCAGGGTTTGTTTCATGAGATTCCTTTCCTCAGGAGGATCATAGTCCTACATTGCTTTTGTTCAATAACTGAAGTTACTTTATACAGCTGTTCAAGGGCTATAGCTGTTTATGTCAGGAGGCGTAACTCTGTGCCAGAATTTACAGAAGCCAATTTATTTGCTTCTGAACATATTTTGTAAATACTGTAAACAAATATTTACGTATATCTAATTTGCATGAAGTTCAGTATTAAGTATGTGAAGATATTGTGGTTAACAATATGAGTATGGCTCCTGACCTAATGGAATTTGCCAATTAGTAAATTTAGTGCAATTATATAAATATATTCATATAAGTTTAGTCTCAATGAATTATGTTGCCATTACTGAGGATTCTGTCAGTAATTCATATGATTTTCTACCTAAGTTTGAAGAGAATAACTGATGACAAATAGTTACCTGTAAGTTTTCCCACTTAACCAAAGAACTTAAAAGAAACAGGTCTAGGAGGAAGTGCTGTTTTTTTGTTTTTTGTTTTTTTTTTTTAATCAATGTGTGTGCTATTTTTCTAAATGTCTTTTAGGACTATATCATCATATACAGTAAATTTAATAAGATTATTTCAGTTTTTCAAGTACCGTCTATTCTATTGTAAATAATAACCTACAACACCATTTCACCAATACTGATAATCACATACACAACCTTTTAAAGTGTTGAATATTAAACTGAATCCAAAGCCTTTGTTCAGGAATTAAAGTTTAATTTCTTAAGCTGATCATGCTCTTAGTTTATTTCACTGAATGGAAATATATTGTGGGCATTTCAAGAAAAATATATTCAATGTAGTGCATAAGAAATTAATCATAAACATGATTTCTATAAAAAGTATTCCCACAGAAAATCCTGTAAGATTTGCAACTTTTTTTTCTGTTAATAATATACATATTTCATCTAGGGAACAAAATCAAGATTAATTGAATGGGAATATCCAAGTTTAAGACTGCAATAGAATCATGACTTAATTAAAATCAAAATCTCATGGTGTCCTTCAAGTGACACCATAAAGAACTATCAGTAGAGAGGAGTATGAAATTAATTAAACATCACAGTGAATAATAACCCACATATGCCTTTAGTAAAATAAGCTGCAGATTAAGTTAAGAAGAAAATAGGAATTTTGCTTACTTGTGGATGAAATAAACATTTAATGTTTGATAATATTGTGGGAATATTTTATTGAAACATTCATAATTGTTTCTTTTTAATTTATGGCTAATTATTTTACTAATTGATCAAGAAGTCTTATATTACAGTATTATCCTTTATTATCCCCATATTTTACACTGAGGAATACTTGAAGCAAAAGGGATTCGAAAACACAAAACATAATATTATAATCTTATTTCTGAGTTTTTGGTCCAGCACAAAGTTATGTGACTGAATGTGCATGCCCTTCAAAATTTCCAACAATAGACTCTAATTAATTATTTTAAAGTTTGACCTTGGGAAAATTGGCTATTCCACTTACCAGCTTCACTGATTTCAGCAAGCTCGTTAACCTTTCTGTTTCATTTTCCTCATCAGTGCAAAATGAATACTGTTATTTATATTTAGGATTAACAAAATTAAAATAAGAGAAATAATGAAAATACATATTGTTTTTCTCTTTTCAATAAATATCATCTCCACTATTCTTCCTTCTCTTAGAAGAGATTTGAATACAATTGCTCACTTTTTCTTTCTCTTTTTTCTCTCTCTCACTCTCTTTGATGTACACATATTTAGATATATTTTATATCTAATTTACTGCAAACCTAAAAATCTGCATTCCCACCTGTGTCTATATTGACCAAATGATTTAAACATGGACTTATTGTTGGCCATATTCTTTATTGGTATTCAAATGTCATCTTTCAAACTAAAAAGAAAAAAGTATGTGTGTGTATATATATATATATATACACACACACACACATATATATATATACTTATATGTATATATATATATATATATGTATCTATTTGTTTGGCAACTTCTCAAAGGGAACATTCTGCTTTATTCAGTCTTTTTGCTTTGGTCCTCAAGTTAGTCTCTCTCAAGCTCCACTGTATCCCGTGTGTCTCTTTCCATACATGTAGTGCTTACCCACCTCTTCTCAAAGGAATCCAATTTTACCTTGCCTCAGGGTCTAGCTTAAATTCCTTTTTGACTGACTGCTAGTACTTACTGACAGATGCTCATATAGACATTTTCCAATTATATGTCCTATTTCTGTGGGACTGAAATATAAGTCCCTTGAAATTAGTCTATGAGTTAGAGTCTTTTGGTTTCAACTAACAAGGAATTAACTTTGACCAACTCTAACAAAAAAAAAAAAGAGAGAGAGAGACAGAGAATTTATTGGCAATATTTTGGGAAGTATATTGTATTTATTAAATAGGTTTCCAACTTGCAAAAAGGTTAAAAAACAGAACAGATACTGCCTGGCTCCCTTCCACGTGTAAGCTCAGCACTACTGCCTTGCTGTGTTTTGTTTTCAATTGCCCTTCAATTTCTCCACTAAAAATTTAGCCCCAGAGGGGAAAAATAGTTAAGTTAGCTGAGTTTGGATTATACTCTTTTCCTTCTGTTTTTGTACCAGGATAATCAGAAGACATTTTTTGACCAAGATAGCTTCCAGATCCTTTTAAACATCTGAAATGGTAGGACAGAGCTACTTTGTTTACTAAACCACTAAGACTGCACATAATATTAGGAAGGAAATTCCCACAAAGGAAATTAATACACTAAAAACAAGAAGAAGAACAAACACTACTAAATGTAGGAGGCATTTTTTTGTTCATATTTTAAGTATGAGCTTTTCATCTCGGCTATAATTTAATGAGATACTGTTAGTTCATATTGTATTGCTATAGCAGACTATGACAGACTGTGTAACTTAAAGGGAAAAAAAGGCTCCGTGTGCTGGCTCACACCTGTAATCCCAGCACTTTGGGAGGCCAAGCCAGGCAGATCACCTAAGGTCAGGAGTTCCAGACCAGCCTGGCCAACATGGTGAAACCCTGTCTCCTCTAAAATTACCAAAATTAGCTGGGTGTTGTGGCAGGTGCCTGTAATCCCAGCTACTAGGGAGGCTGAGGCAGGACAGTCGCTTGAACCCGGGAGACTGAGACTGTGCCACTGCACTCCAGCCTGGGTGACTCTGTCTCAAAAGAAAAATAAAAAATTCTCAGGATTCTGGAAGCTGGAAAGCCCAACATCAAGGTGTCAGCATCTGGGCATCTGGTGTAGACCTTCTTCCTGCATCATTTCATGGCAGAAGGTGAAAGAGCAAGAGAAAGAGAAAGGAGGCCAAACTCACCCTTTTATCAGGGATCCACTTCCAGGATAACTAACCCAATCCTGAGATAATTGCATCAATTCATTCATGAGGGTGGAGCCTTTATTATCTAATTACTACTTAAAGGTGCTACTTCTCAATACTGGTTAACTATGGATTAAGCTGGCAATGCACAAATTTTGGGAATCAAATTTGAATCATAGCAGATGCCATTTCTGCACTGTTATTGGTAAATACACTATTTAACGTGCTTAGAGAGTGGTTGTTGAGAGAACCCGGAAGAGAGTTACTAAAATAGGCAAAGGTAGCAAGGATCACTTTTAGGTGTTACAACACATTACTTAAAGGAAACATTACCTAGTATTTATTATCTAAAACTAAATCAGTTTATTCTTGATAAGTCAATGAATGTGTCTATATGGAAGTGTTGATTAGAAAGCTTATAATTATTTCAGTTCATAATTATATCAGCCATAGTCATATCAGCCATTGTTATAGGCAGACTAGTAATCAATAAAACCTGACTAACCTGAGAAGATATGCTCACTTCTCCCACAACATCATTTTTTTCTACCACTACCACTGAGGGAATGTGTTCTCTTTCTGGGTCCACAAGGGGGCGTAGTTTTAAGGGCAAGAACTTCCCAGTGCCATGACCCACTCCCATCTCTCTCCATCCAGGAGATTTAATGGTTTATGTTTAAATTTCGTGGGCACGGGAAGAAACAAAAAGTCAATCTCTCCAGCAGAAGTTCTAAGGAACTCCTTTCATTGGTCCAGGGTCTTAGTGAAGGTGGGAATTCCTCCCAGGTTAAAAGTCCCCTTATTCCACACACCTCTGGACTCCATGTTTGGGTCCCCTTCCACAAACACTCTCGTGGAAGTTGTTTTCCTCTCCTGGATTCTGTCTTTCTGGATTCTCTCACTCAGTGTATAAGTTAACTGTTTCTTTCTCTCTCCTTCTCGTTTTTCTCTCTCTGCTTAAATAAATCACTTTCTACAAACACTTTTGAGTTTGGCATTTACTGTGCACTGCACTGTGGTCCCCTCTGTCATTCTTGAGAGGGCAGGAGACCAAGAACCTGAAGAAATGTCCTCTCAGGGGAGCTGAGGGCACCCTGAACCCCTGAACCCCAGTATAACACCACCACTTATATAATCTGCCTTCTCACCTATTATTATAGATGAACTATTTCTACTCCTTTTCAATGCCGTACATTTTTCTTGGGTGCTACACGCCACAACCTCTAGCTAACTCCAAACATTGCCCCAGCTACTCTTTCCTCTTCTGTCTTTACCGACAACGTTCCTTCGTATGGAGTCATTTTTACCAATGTATATGGTAGACTGAATAATTCCTCCTAATATATCTTCATCTTAATCCCCAGAAATTGTAAATATGTTACCTTAGATGGCAAAAGAAACTTAGCAGATGTGGATAAATTAAGGGTTTTAAAATGAGCAAATATCATGGATTTTCTAGGTGGATGTGATGTAATCATAGAACTCCCTATAAGAGAAAGATAAGATATCAGAGGCAGAGAAGGCCATGTGATGTTAAACACAGAGAGACATTGAAGATACAATGTTACTGGCTTTGAAGACAGAGGAAGGGGACATGAGCAAGGTAATGCAAGAGATACAGCTGTAAAAGCTGGCAAAGGCAAGCAAATGTACTCTTCCTCAGAGACTTCAAAAAGAATCATCCCTGTCAGTAGCTTGGTTTTAGCCCTGTATGACTTATGTCATATTTCTGACATTCAGAACTGTAAGAGAATAAGTTTGTGTTGCTTTAGGCCAGTATATTTGTAGTAATTTGTTACAGAAGCAACAGGAAAATAATTATACTGTAAAAGCATGCTTTTATCACTATGTATTTCTAAAAAAATTGCAAAAAACTTTATGTAGACTAAAGTTTCTCCACTTGCTACCACCCAATTTCTATATCCCTCTTAGTGGCAACAGCCAAAAAATCTCTTCAAAAGACTTGTTTGTTCTTTCTGTCTTCAACTCCTCTCCTCCCATTCACTTCTTAACTCACATCAATCAGGTTTTCATGCTCATTTCTCATGTTAAGGTTGGTGTTGGCTTACAGATTGCTAAAGTCAATGGTCCACAATTCAGTCTTCATTTACTCTAATCTCTTTGCAGAATTAGATAGATGTGGTATGCTTTTTAAAATCAGGTTGAGGAATAAAATAACATTGTTTCATTAGTAAGTCGTTTGTCAATTATTCTTGATACCATTTTTTTTCTATTCCTCCTAAATCTTAAATTAAAATATTCCAGGACTGAGTCCTTAATACCATTCTCTATACAGTTTCCCTTATTGGGCAATTATATGGAGTGCACTGGTTTCAAATGCCATCTCTGTGCCTATAACTCACTATTTATATCTGTACTTCAGATCCCTCCTCTAAATTTCAGCTTCATATATATAAATTTCTACTTAAATCTTGAGCAGTTATCCCAAACTCAATAAGTACAAATCTGAATTCCTTATCTTCCTTTCCTACATACTCCAAATTGATTTTCTAGTAGCCGTTCTGGTCTCAGTTGATAACAGATGCACCCAATCCCTTGCTCAGGCCCAAAACTTTAAATTACCTTTATTTATGTTGCTCATATCACATCCAGTTTGCTAGACTGTCCCTTCTCAATCCTTTATCACTTTTGTTCAATTCATCATTATTGCTCTTATATTGCTTGTAATAACTGACTGTTCTACTTCAATTCTTCTATCCCTGCAAGCTGATTCTTGGAAGCCAGAGTAACCCTTTGCCCTATGTTTTGTGGTCTTTCCTCTTCCCTCAGAGCAAAAGTCAGAATATTCAACAAGGAAACAAATAATGTATACTTCTTCCCCCATATCCTTAATTTTATGAGCTTATCTCCTACTAAACTTCAATTTGCTTATTCTAGTTCATTCCCACTGCTGCCTTGACCTTTGTTGAATATATAGCACATTTCCACCTTAGTGACTTTGCACTGACTGTGAGTTTTTCCCTCCAGAGAAATACCCCCACTCATAGTTATTTACAATATTAACCTATTTGAAGCCTTTTTTCAAATCTTATTTTGTCAATAAGATTTAATCTGACCATGTTCTTTTATATTGCTATCTCAATTTCTACCCTATATTTATTAAAATATTTCTTGCATTACGTAATGCACATATCCAGAAACAAATCTTGGCTTGGAAGGCTTTACTCAAGAAAAAAATTATAGTTTAATAACTTAAAACATATAGCAAATATAATAATGCTATAATGATGCAGAAAGACCCAAGCCAGAAAGTTCTTCCTTACAACTCAATCAGATTTTTAGGAACAAGCTAACCCGTTCATAGTCTCTTCTACCCCGAAGCCAATGAAAAGCACATGCAAGAAGAGAGCAAGTAAACAAGAATTTTCATGGTGGATATTTCCATTTTAAGTAGGCAATAGAGAGAGTGAAATTAAAAAGCTAAAATCACCTAGTAGTTAGGAGAATCACACTTATTCTCATGTCTGTGTGACTCCAAGAGGACTTCTGCTTACAACTGATGAAGTATAGCATCATTAAAACTCAATGAAATCTTTTATGATAATGTTGATTTTGGGGTATGCATATTACATACACACATACACAGATTTATATGTTCTTTTCATAGGCAGGTTCTGAATGCTAAGAGGCATGCATAGTTGTGCTAAATATTTACTTTAAAAAATCCATTACAAAACTATCAAGTAAATAATAACTATCTTAAAATGCCTGCAATTAGGCATTTACACAATAATCCGTAATTACTCCACTGGAGTCTTTACATAGGATAGAGTAAGTAATGCACAGCATGTTAGTGATTAGGTATTTACATAATAGTATATAACAACTCTGAAAAAAAATCACAGACTATCAACTAAATAAAGCAGATTTTTGAAATATGTAATTTACTATTTACTAAATTTTGGCAACTCTTGTAAATACATGTAATAAAGATCCTTATCTTTTCTCTTTTAAGAGATACTAAGCAGTGTGAAACTATGCCAAAAGTTTAAACTACAACTTTATTCCTATATCTTTACTCCCCCTTACAAAGTACTCTGAGACAGCTGTCTAAATTCGATTTCTCCATTTCTCCTTTCCCAATTCTGTTTTTAGCACACTGAAAGTATACTTTCATGCCTATTGGTCTACTGAAACCAGTCTTAGGAAGGTCTCCTCCTGCCAAATCCATTACTTATTTCAGCTCATCTTACTTGAATTATCAGCAGTTAACACATTTGATCATGTGGCTTTTTCTTGATTCAATTCCATAACTGGTCTTTAAGAACTGTGTATTTTCCTATTTCACTGGCACCTCCTTCCAAATCCCATTATAACACTTGTCCTCTCACTGGCTTTAGTGTTGCAGAGTACTAGGTTTAATTATACACTCCTTTCTATATTTAGTAACCCAAAATATCTCAATAAACCCTTTGAATTTAAATACCATTTATAGTTTAATAACCTGAATTTGTATGTCTGAGCCCCAGTTGTGAGTAGTATCTGCCAAAATCTCTATGTGGATGTTTGTTAAGTAGTGTAGAATAGGGATTAGGGATAATTTCTGCCAAAAAGCAGCTCTGTAATACAGATTAGATGTATTCTAGAAACTGTATAAATGCCCTATTGAGAGAGATGGTGAAAATGAAGGGGTTTGAATTCGCTTTCGTGCGCATTATGTTCATGTGAAGTCAAACTACCTGTGACCTCCTAAAACTCTGGGCTTTCTCATTTTTGACATTTCACTGATGACCCTCTCAGGGCATTTTACAAAAATGTTCTCTCTGCTCATCTTACCAACCGGCTTCTAATGACTCCATGTTTTGAAGGTGATAGAAGAATGTGCAATGATCTTTCCATAGCCTAGAAGCCTAATGGGCAGTAATGCAGAGATACTTTTTGTAGAAAAGACAGTGAGATTATTAATTTTTTTCTCAACTTTTGATATACTTGTTTTTTATTTTAATCTTTTTTCTTTTATTTTCTATAATTATGTAAAGTCTGCCTCATAATCAAATTAAATTCAATTTGCTGCATTGTCTAAGCAATTTACTGGCATTCTTGGGACATGGGAATTGATATTTAGTATTCTGAAAGCCTGATTCTAATTCCAAATAAGACTCATCTAGATTAAACACAGAACTAAAAATGCTAAAAATATTACACCTGGGAATCACATCAGCATATTCATAAATTAATCCAAGTTTTGATGTATTTGATGTTCTTTGGACTTTTTATTCTCAACTCAGTGTTAGCACTGAATGAGTATTCATATGCAACCATATGGTTTTAAATAGTTATAATGCTTTTCTGATTATCCAATATTTGAATATTTCTATACTTAGGAGATATGTCATTAATAAATTTCTACATATTTTTCATCAAAATAGAAGTAATTTTCAAAGTAGTTTTTAGGTTAAAATTGATGTTCTATTAAGTTCAGCATATATAAACCTTTAATAATTTAATGATATTTTCTTATTAACTACAGGAAAAAAACATGTTTTAAAGCTAATAGATTAATATTGAGTCAAAGGTTGAGGCTATTTTGTCTTTAATGTATATCAGTATCTATGTTAAAGTACTTGTAATGTTATCTGTCAATAAAGTTCATTAATGGGAAAATCTAATACACTTTAAAGCACACAGTATTTAATTAATAACTTCATGATACTGACCTGAAAAAAGGTGGGTTTATAAATCAAAAGCACTATAAAAATCATAAGCACTATATTTGATTGGCTGCTTGAGTGTTACTAAGACTATAATACCTCTGTTTTTCAAATTATGAATCATATTAGTTGCATGAAATAAATTTACTGGGTTCTCTCCATCGTTAAAATATAAATTAATACAGTAGAATAGGGTATAGTAGAATAAAAAATATCCTAGTATACTGATAAGTGTAAGCATTGTTTTGTGTCATTCTTATTTCACATGCATGTGTATGTCCATGTCTGCACCTGGACCTTATGTAAATATTTTTTCCTTGGTGTCAATCAACATATTTTAAGAAATATGTATTTAGGTTTTATGTATTTGTTTTATGTTTACTTTCCCTGTTCCTTTAAATTGTAAGTTAATTTGGCATTCTATAACAGTGTAAAGACACAAATGTTTGATAAGCAATATATAAATATTTTAAAATTATCTATTTTGAAGGACAGTTAGAGAATAAGAGAAACTTTCCAAGAAGATATCTTCAGTTGGCCAGAATTATGACACCTGTACATGTTTGTAACAATCACTTTGCAAGGAGAGTAGATTAACATGATTATAGTACCTCTATTAAGTTTTAACTGATTGAGACTGGAGAGAGTCCCAGTTTCTTGAGAAGCAAATCACTGTTAGGAAATGAACACAATTGATGTTCTATTGGAAATAAGGAAAGATGGTCAATGTCTATTGGATAGATGAAGGACAGTGTCTGACAAAAACATAGCTGAATGGTAGACATTTTAAGAGCTTCATTAAGGAATACTGTACATTAAATAAAATGTATGCACCACTAGTATGTAGTTTAATGTGTTCTGAAATGTGTATAGAGTAGTGCAATCATGTAGAACATTTTTATCATCCTAAAAAGTTTATTTTTGCACTTTTGGGTCAGTACCTTCTCCCGTCCTTGTGACCAGGCTACCATTAACATAGCTTCTAGTTTTTCATGTAAATGGAACCATATAGTATGTATCCTTTTGTGTCTGGCTTCTTTTTAGCATGCTTTTGAGATTTATTGATGGTGCATTTACCTTGAGTTCCTTTTTGTTGGTGAGTAGTATTCTAATTTATGGTTATACCACAATTAATCTATCCATTTGTTAGTTGATGTTTTTTTGGGTTATTTGCTATTTCTTTATAGTGAATAAATCTATAATGAATATATGGATATGACTGTTTATTATGGGCATACATTTGTGCTTATTTGGAAAAATACTTTAAAATCAGATTGGTGGGTCACCTAATAAATATATATTTAACTTTATAAAGACCTGCCAAACTATTTATTTAAGGAATGCTTTATTTTGAAATGCCACAAGTGATATTGAAGAGTTCAAAATACTCTGAAGTCTGAAAATTATTTGGTGTTGTGAGTCATTTAAATTTGAAGCATTCTAATGAATTTTTTTGTGTGTTTTTTACTGTGGTTCCACTTTGCATTGCTCTAAGGACTAATGATACTTTTTGTGATCATAAGATCACCTGGGGATAATGACTTAGTGTCTTCAGCTTTTATTCCATTCCCATTTTTTGAATTCTTGTTTTACCATGAAATAATGCTGACATTTTTACAAATAAATTTTTATGATTCAATTGGGATGATCATTTATTTTCTTATTTAGTTTATAAGTATGCTGAAACATAATGATTCATTTTTGGGTTAGACTACTCTGCATTCTTAGGATGAATCTTAATTATTATTTTTCTCTCCTACTATACTGCAATATTTAATTTGTTAAAATATTGTTAAGTATATGTTATTAATCATTCTGAAGAATGTAGGTCTGTTTTCTTTAATGTAAGGCTTTGTTTTCTGATTTTGTATACGAGAATAATGCTAGCCTCATAAAATAACCTGGGTAGTGTTTCCTTCTTTTATCTTCTGAAAGAGTTTGTGTAGAATTAGTGTTGTGATTTATTTAGAATTGCATTGTGTAGATATCTTTTAAAAACTGATAGAAATCACCAGATAAATTGCCTTGTCCCAGATTTTAATTATTAGGGAAGAATTTTATCTACTAAATCTTAATAATCATAATCATAACAGATGATAGGGCTATTGAGATTATTTCTTTTTGAACAAGTGTGTCTTTCAAGAAATTTTTTCATTTCAACTAAGTTCAATCTATCAACAACATATGTGTATTCATTATAGTAATCATGATCATTAATTGTCTAAAAGGGCTGTTGTAAGGTTTTCTCTTTTATTTTTGATATTGGTAACTTGTTTCCTTGATCAGTTAGGCTAGAGATTTATTAATTTTATTGATATTTATGAAGAATCAACTTTCAGTTTCACTTATTTTCTTTGCTACTCCCTATTTTATTTATTTTTCTCTTCGATCTTTATTATTCACATTTTGTTTACCTTAGACCTAATTTTCTCTTCAATTACTATTTTTTCAGTTGTAAGTTTACATTATACACTACTTTGTCTTTATCCTACAAATTTTTGTTTCACTTTTAGTTTAAAATACATTTTAATTTCCTAATTTCCTTTGTGATTTAATATTAAAAATATTTTCAGATTTTTGTCAATATCTATTTTAATTATATTTGGGTCCAAGGATATATTTAGTGTAAATATATTTTAAAATGTATTGAGACATATTTTATGGCTTAAAATTTGATTGATCTTGGTGAATGTTATGTTTACACATGAAAATAATACTTTTTATTGTGAAACATTTTCCGTAAATGTTAATATATTTAACTTCATTGAAAATATTTTTATTATAATATGTAAAATGTTATTTTTCTAGTTCCATTAACTAAAAGAGTATTAGAGTTTCCTAATATAATTGTGAATTTTTCTATATTGACTCACCGTTTTATAGATCTATCTAGTATCACTTTCCTTCTGCCTGCAGAAATGCTTTCAAATGCTCTGCACTATATTGATGATAAACTCTCTAAGCTTTTGTTTATCTGAAAAAAAGTTATTATTTTTAAAACATACTTTCACTGGATATAGAATTCTAGTTTACAAATTTTGTACGTATGTTCGTTTTTTCCAGTATGTGAAATATTTGGTTCTACTGGCTTCTGGATTGAATAGTTTCTGTTAAATAGTGTGATGTCATTTGTACACGTTTGTTCCTGTGTGCATAATGTCTCTCTCTCTCTCCCTTTTTTTTTTTTTTTCACTTTGGTTGCATTTTAGCCAAAGCCATTTTGTTTTCTTAACAATAGGATTTAGGATTATAATTTGCCAAGCCATGGTTTTCTTTATGATTCTTCTGCTTGAATTTTTAGAGTAAACTTTAAAAATGTACACTGGGCCAAGCACAGTGACTCACACCTGAAATCCCAGAATTTTGGGAGGCCAAGGTGGGAGGATAACCTGAGACCAGGTGATCAAGACCAGCCTAGGCAACACAGTGAGACTTCATTGCTAATAAAAGTAAAAATATTAGCCAAGCATGTTGGTGCTTACCTATAGTCCCAGCCATTCAGGAGGCTGAGAAAGGAAAATTACTTGAGCCCAGGAGTTCAAGATTGCAGTGAGCAATAATCATGCCATTGCACTGCAGCCTGAACAATAGAGTGAGACCCTGTCTCAAACAAAACAAAACAAAAACAAAAGTGCACACTGATTTAAATACATACTTCAAAGCTATAGTAAACAAGACATGTAATACAGGGTAAAAGATCGACACATAGCATAATGGAACAGAAAAACAAAGCCACCTGCACGTATATGGTGAGTTGAATGTCAATAATACTGTAAGATGGATAGATTTTTCAACAAATGGTGCTAACAATTTTTTGGACATTTTAATGTAGAATAAAGACCTCAATTGATACCTCGTATTAACTAAAATGGATCATTTTTTCAAGTAAAAATCAAAATTATATAACTTATTGAAAAAAACATAGAAAACAACTTTGAAACCTTGGATTATTCAAATATTTCTATAATACGACAAAAAAAGCATGAGCTATAAAAGAAAAATGTTGACAAGTTAGATTTTTACAAGATTAAAATCTTTGGAATTTTAAAAGTCAACATGAGAAAATAGGAGAAATAGACTCAGAGAAAAAAATTGCACATATAATAAAGGATAGAATAGAATAAAGGTGCATATATGTGTATGTATATATACATACATACAACATGCACACACACACAGCCATTATAATTAACATTATAGTTAACAGCCATTATAATGAATGTGAAAAGGTTGAGATCAAAAAGAGGACACCAAATATCTGAAGCTGAGAAAAGCCTATTTAAAAAGGAAAGGTTTTATAGTGATATTGGGTTTATGTCATAAATATGTATAAAAACACTAACCAAATTATTTCCCATAGTTTTTTTATTCCTAGCCTATCTTCCCTATTTTCTTTTAGCTGTATGAAACCTATGACCTTTCTAAATCTTATCTCTATTTAGCTTGCCTCCCACAGTTACAGTGGATGTTTGTCTTTTGTTTTATTTCTCAGCATCAGAACCAGGAGGTACTTGAGTCAGTCTATTGTACCCTATAGTGTCTGATAATAATAGACTGATGGATAAGCATAATCTTCAGGCTGTCTATAAGTGCTGTTTACCCTTTCCCAGAAATTATATTTTTCTCTCTCTCTTCCTCCCCGGCTCTCTCTTTTTGCAATTCATAGATTGCAGACCTGTTCTTAAGCAAGATAAAGTGTACTCAAAAGGAGATACATGATATATGGAGGACTGTAGGAAGAGTCATAAATAAAGTTTGTATGTGATCTTTTGGTCCTTTCTTGCTCTGACATTTACCTGCCAGCAGGGCTTTGGGGGACAGCTAACTTGAGCTTTGATGTTGGAGAATGTTGTTGGTATCTCTGCTATATATGCGAGTTTAGTTGACTTCCTTCTGATACTTTAGATAGCTAAACACTCTTGGGCATAACCACAATTTTTTCAGATTTTTCTATTCTGAATAATTCGTATTTGCTATAGAAATCTGCCAAAAGAGTGAAAGTACAATTTTCTTCTGTGAAATTATAGAATATGCTAAATCTGCTTCTCTTCATAATTATGGACAATTTTTATTAGATTATTTAAACAAAAATCAGAGATTTTGCCTTCCAGAGTTTTGTGAACATTAGAAAAAAAATATGACAGACACCTGTCACACTGACTATTGCTAAATTAGTGTTGCTTTTGTTATTTTGAAGAAGCATTTTGATACAGCACAAAAAGTACAAATTGCTGAGCCAGATGGCTCTTAAGTTGAATATCAGCTTCTCCATTTACTAGTTGCATTGCATTTTATAGTTTTTGCATTCTCTCTTCTAAACCAAATATTCTAGTAATTATGTACTCCTTAAAGAATTGAATTTCATTTAAATACTGAGATCATGTAGGGAAAACTCCAGAGAGAATCTAGAACATGCTCTGTACCTGACAAATGTTATTTTTTCTTCCTCACCACAAGTAATTTTTTTTAGTAATCAAACTCTTGTGAAAAAGGAAAACTTAGCAAAAATTTGAATTTAAATTCAACAGACTTTAAAAAATGATATTTGCACATGCTGCATTTGAATAAAAAGGTTATATTACAATTTTTATTCTTGCCTTATAATTTTGCAGCTAATATTTTTATTGAAATTAATTTAATCATTCTTGACATGTATTAGTTCAGCAATAATAGAGGGGAAGAAGTTTTCCTCCTTATTCTAAGTAAAAATAAGATATTCTGACACTACTAGAAGAGGAAATGTCACAAGGATGCAAAAACAACAGTGACCTAGAAGCATCCAGTAAAGGCATATATGATATTAAATACAATTTTTATTGAACAGTGATATGGTTTGGCTGTGTCCCCACAAATTCTCATAGTAAATTGTAGCTCCCATAATTCCCACGTGTCATTGGGGGACCCAGTGGGAGGTAATTTAATCTTGTGGGTAGGTCTTTCCTGTGCTGTACTCATGATAGTAAATAAGTCTAATGAGAGCTGATGTTTTATAGTGGGGGAAAGGGGCTCCCCTGCACATGCCCTCTATTGCCTACTGCCATGTAAGACATATCCTGCTTCCCCTTCACCTTCTGCCATGATTGTGAGGCCTCCCCAGTAATGTGGAACTGTGAGCCAATTAAACCTCTTTCCTTTACAAATTATCCAGTCTCTGATTTGTCTTTATTAGCAGCGTGAGAACAGACTAATACAAACGGGTTTATAAAAGTTGATCTGATTTTCATGGGAAGAACCTTGCTGAGTAGATAGATGCATGGTGTACAGGATACCCTCAAAACCATAGTTATTAATCTCCCTCTGTCCTACCCTTCTAGAATGTATCTGCTGTTCATTAGCATTTGGAACAGCAACATATTTTATAAGCTATAGATACATTATTTTCTACAAAATATTTTTCTGCATTTAATACATGGGCACAAGAAAACACATTCATTTTATTTCTACTGACCTAAATGTGAAATGGAGTTTAAAAAAATGTAGCTCATATTCCCTGATATTAGGTTGGTGACACTAGGTAACTGAATAGCTACTGCATCTATATTCTCATTCCAATACAAATATTTGAATTTGTCATTATCTTTTAATACATTTTTTTTCTAATTTCCATGACTTAACAAAATAATTTGGAGGACTCAGAAAGCAGTGTGTCACATCTTATTGTCTGTATTACCTGTGAGTGCCTCCAGACGTTTTTGTCAAAAAGGATACACTTTATATACATGATAAGAAAGTGAATAATTAAATGCAGATGGTACTAATAAGATTTGTGAATGCTATATTGCATATTCAAGCATAGCATTAAACTTGAAAATATATACTATCTTGGAGAATTGAAAGAGTGACCAGCTGGGAGCACTACAGCGGGTAGGGGTTGCTAGCTTATCACTCTAGTTCTTTTACTGGAGTTCTAGGAAACTGGAGATGCATTGAAAAGTTAAGCAGGGGACCTTCCTTAGTAACACTGACAAAATGGATGGACTTGTGCAAACACATTAGTACTTATAAACTATTTTATATGTTTTTGTTATTTTCTGTCATTATCTCTGAACATAAAGTCAGGCCAATCCATTTAATTTTTCATTACAAGACTTTTTTTCTCCAGTTTCTCAAGGGTAATTGAGGCAAAGACCCTGGCAGAATATTTTATGGGGGTGGGAGTGGGAGAGATGCAGGATTATTTACTTGAGGTGAGAATAGAAGTAAACAAACAATAGTGGAGTGCCATGACTGACATCTGTAATTCCAGCACTTTAGGAGGCAGAAGTGGGTGGATTACTTGAGCTCAGGAGTTGGAGACCAGTCTGGCCAACATAGCAAAACCCCATCTCTACTAAAAATACAAAAAATTATGCCTGTAATTCCATCCACTTGGGAGGCTGAGGCATGAGGATTGCTTGAACCTGGGAGGTGGAGGCTGTAGTGAGGTATGATCATGCCACTACACTCCAGCCTGAGTGACAGAGCGAAACTCTGTTAAAAAAACAGAAAATAAAAAATAAGAAAAGCACAAGAGATCTGTAAAGGATGACTGTATTCAGTAGAGTAATGTTCTGAGGATGGTAATTGGTAGTGGAACATCTGTTCGGAGGGCTTAAGAAGGTGTCTGTAGGAGGAACCAAAGAAAACCAATCCTTAGATCATGATAAAAACACCCTAGTTCTAGAAATGAGATATTTGAAAGGGAATCGTCTTTATTTGGGTTAGGACAAAAATCCCTATAATGTACATACTCATATACAGGTGACCCTTAAAGAACACAGGGTTTAGGGGAGCTGTGTAGTTGAGTTTCACAACTTAACTATTAATAGCCTACTGCTGAGCAGAAGCCTTACAGATGACAAACAATATATTAACACACATTTTGTATGTTGTATGTATTATATACTGTATCCTTCGATAAAGCAAGCTAGAGAAATGAAAATTTATTAAGAAAATTGTAAGAAAGAAGAAATATATTTACTATTCATTAAGTGAAAGTGGATCATCATAAAGGTCTTCAACCTCATCAACTTCATGTTCAGTAGTCTGAAGTGAAGGAGGAAGAGGAGGCTGTCGGTTTTGCTGTCTCAGGAGTCTCAGTGGCTCAAGAAAATTCATGTATAAAGGGATCCACACAGTTCAAATTCATGTTGTTCAAGGGTCAACTATATTCTATTAATTCTATTACATATGATTTATACTTGCCATCTATATTTGTAGGCACAGACTCCTGAGCCTCCACAAACTTGTTGTTTGATGTGTTCCATGTTTATACACAGTGCAAATATTAATTCTTTCATGATTTATTAGTGGAATTTTTAGATTTCTCATTTAAAGCACGATGTCAATTTTCACCTTAATAATTTCAAGTTTTAATTTTATGATTCCAATTATTTTGCATGAGAATGATTCACATCCCAGATATATTTCTCTGTTACATTTATTTTCACATTATTTGAATTGAGTCCAAAAATTTCTAAACTTTTTGTAATGTTTAATTACCTATCAGATTTTACATGTTTTACTTTCTTTGTATGTAATAATGGAAGAGTAGGACATAGAAAAATACAGCTTATGGTTATTTCTTATGTTCTCTATAACTACACTTAAATATTTTACTCTATTATAAAACTACACCTTGAAAGTAATATAAGCAAACTGTAATATATTCAGAGGAAATTGACAAGTTTTATAAGAGAACTTAACACTTTCCCATATGGGGAATAACTGAAGGAAAGGAATAGTAAACGGAAGAAAAGAGAATTCTTAAGGAGTCATAAAAATTGTACCAAATGTACCAATATGTAAAAGTATTATCTTTCTTTCTTTTCTTCATAGTTTTAATGTTACAACTACATGTGTGAGACAAAATGGTTGAGAGAGTTAGGCGTTTTAATTTCTATTTGCTTCTAGTAACTTGCATGTAAATCTAATGTTGGGCTTTTTGTATTCGTGTGTGTGTGTGTGTGTGTGTGCATGTGTGTGTGTGTGATGAGCTTATTGAGGTTGCCAACTTCATCCTGTACAGCTATGTTAAGTGACCCAGTTGGGGAAAATGACATAGCAACATCCTCTTCCTCCCTCTCATATCATCAGTATCAACATTATCAACATAATCTTCATCATCATAAAAAACATGAATAACAAGCTTGTTTTAGGGCAGGTATTGATGGTAGCCCTTTACCATAAGCATAATTATTAGCCAAATAGGACAGTACTTGTATTTTCTTGTAAGTTTTTTTCAGTATTATGCAAGTACGTTAAAGCCACATAATCATAAATTCAAGTATAGGACAGTCACAAAATACAAGTTAGGTATTCTAAACCAAATCTATCTACAAATCCAGAGATATTATAGACAGTCAGTATGGGTCTTTTTTAAAATAAGTAAGTGAAAGACAATAAATGAATAAATCTTGCATTTTTTTCCCACTGTGTACCTTACCCATGAGACTATCATCTATTCTTCTTCATGATTTTTGTCCAAATATTTTATTATCCCAAATATAGATCTGTGAACTTCAGTTCTACATATCGTCCCTCCAAATGTGTTATTGTTGGTGGCGTTTCCTTTGCCTTTATACCATCTAAATACAAATGAATGAAACAAGTGTAAAATCAGTAAAAATGTTGAGGTAATACCTTCAACAAATTAACTGTATTTGAGTTAGCTTGTGTTTCCTCAAAAGATCTAGCTATATATAGGAGTAAAAATGCAGATTTAGGGCACAAGTTGTAGCAATAAATAGAGAGCCTTTTCCTGGAACAAAATATATTTTATGGCATGCATTTCCCCTACCTTGTCTTTTTCTGTTTTATTTCAGAGTTAGAATTACTCTAAAATACCATAACTTTGTCTCTCTCCTTTACCTCCTCACGAACACAGTTCTATGAATATGCACTATTCTTTTTCTTCTGTTTGTATGCAAACTGTAGTCTTCATGTCTGAAATCCAGGTATGTTTAGCATAAGGATCAGCAAGATAAAGAGCTTCGCTTTCTTTGTCTCTATCTCTGCCATTCCATCACTCTTCCTCTTTGTAACACATTCCTTTGAACCATTTGCTTATACAAATAGATTTAAAAGATTTTTTCTTATTTTATCTATATAAGACAAAATTTAAAATTCCATGTGTCTGTAATAATATTAGAATAAAAAATGGTGACAGACAACTGGTTTATATTTGCAGTTACAATCCATCGCTTCTACTTTAATGTGAGAATGATTTCATTTGGGATTTGTTTCTTTCAAGCATTAGGTACTAGTTTCTTTTTCTTTTGTAGATAACACAACAGCAACATTTATATTTTTATTTCCTAGAGGAGATACAAGGAAAAGTAAAAAACAAAATACGGTCTCATTTGGACAATAAGTACAAACTATGCCAGCTGGGACCATCTTCAGGGAGACAGAATGGGTCAGCACATTGTCTCATCAGCGTTTCTTTTCTCCAACAAATTCACCTGGCTTGGCTGCAATGGAAACAGACTAGATGAGGCCTTTGATAACAAATTGTATTACTAAGAAGATAGCTTTTTAATTTAGTTTTCTAGTTAAGTTTTGTTTTCAAATGTAATATTACCATCTTTAACAAACCTTTTGTAGAGGACAGTATCATTGATAAGGTATTTATTATCAGGAGGGAGTGTTGTACAGTGGAGAGATAATGGGGGTTAGAATGGGGCAGACCCCGGTATAAATCCTGGTTGGTCCACTTACATTATCAGGGTAGCTACTATATTAATTTATAGTAATTACCATTGACTTAATGGTAGGCATATGGCATGCCTGGTGTAAAAGTTTTACATGATTATCTCATTTATCTTAGATTCAAAGTGTAATAAAAGCTTTGTACAAGTGAAAAATATGAAAAAGAAAAAAAAATCTGACAGTGATTGAGTCAATTGTGCAGAAAGCCATTTTTGTTAAAGAGCCAAGATAAGATTGAAATTCTGGCATTCTGACTCCAGGCTTCTCTTTGATAGAAATAGTAATAGCAAATATACGACTTCCTGGTTTCTTTAACAGAAGCAGAAATATATGATAACTTGACATAATTGCATAAATGAGTAGGAATTTAGATCTTTAAAATCTTTCTTTTTCTTAAGATGGTTTAGAACAAGTGGCCAGGCCCTTCATAAAAGTATTATCTACAGTAAAATGACCTTATCCTGTGACCTTCATGACAATAGTTTATTTCAGTACAATTCTTCCAACTTATTGATGTTAGCAATAAAGGCCTGTATTAATCAACTATAAAATAATATTTGAAAACCATTTTTCAAAGATATATATTTACATGTTTCAAATCTCAAGTCATTCATAATTATAAAATATTTTCTAACATCTAAAAAAATAAAGTAGCCAGTGAAACATTCACAGGAGTGAAAGAAAAAAGTTCACATAGAAATCAAATTCAAAACTTGGCATGCTGGACTGTAGTACTAGATTAACCATAAGTTTAGATCTTAGTGCTTAGAAGGCTAATTCAAGATTGGTGTCTCATGCAATTAATCAACATATTCATATTCTGGAAAGGTTACACTAGGGATGATGCTAGCTGTTCATAATTTTATGAGAATATTTATTACTGTTTCTTTGGAAATCAGTTTTCCATTGAAACAATATCCTGTTTCAATTTTCATGAACAAATTTGTATCTATTGAAATCGTTCCAGTCTTTAAAAAAAGTTATGATTTTTACTTGCAGTTGGATTTGTATTTTTAAAATGCATGCTGATTGATATTATTAAGATTCATCATTCCGGAACTCTTTTCAAAATAAGTGTATTCAGCTACAATTCTATATAATTTTTGGCTGGATAACAAATTCATGTCATTGAACTTTTTTTCCCCTAATTTATACTATTATATGCCTGGTTTCATTGCTAACATTTTTAGCAAGGAAACTGATTATTCTCCCTTTAGTATGTTATGAAAAAGTAAAAATAATTGTCTTTATTTTTGTGTTTCAAATGATGCAGAGTTAATTCTTAAGCACCTGATTTGTTTTTATCTGTGGCAGACTTTATGTGGGGAATGGATAATTGAGGTAATTCTTCTGACTAGAATGACAAAATATTCCACATATGAACATTTTTAGATAATTAAAAACTTTGTTTTTCTCACATTTTGGATATAACATCACTAACTATATAATTATTTTAGTCTTTATAAACACCTTATCATGTTTTGAAGCTTATGTAAAATACAGCTCATGAAATATATATCAAACCATCAGTAGAAAAAGTTATATAACTTGCCTTGAAAGCAAGTGACTTAATATTGTCATCATCTTTTACATATCTTATATTGTGAGTTATAGAACTTTTTCTTAAAGTTCTTTATGACTTATTCATAATTTATTCATTTGTCAATTTAAGATATAGGTCAGAGTTTATACATTTAGGAGCCACTGTTGATTTTTATCCTTGCTATTTGTTCACTTAACCCTTGTAGCTAGAATGTCAGCTAGAATGTCAGATGCGGTCTGCCCCTTTCCCTAAATTCTGGAATAAAGGATGCATGGAGCAAAGCCATGGCTTTGCCACAGGGACATACAATATTAATGAGTTAAACTTCTGTGGAAATAATCCTAGGAGTTTCTTCGATTTTTTATTACTACAACATAATTTAACTAAAGATTATTTTTAGACCTATTGTCTCAATTTATGAATTTTAGTTCTCAATGGATTTGTATTGCTAGGAACTAACCCATACTATTTTGCCCTTAATTTCTCCTATACTTTGCTTGTATTTATTGAATATTGTGTACTATTTAATTTTTACAACAGTATAATATTTTATATTTTCCAAATTAAATTTTAATAGATAATATGATGATGCAAAAGTCACAAGACTAGAACAGTATAAATCTAGGATTCGAATCTAGGTTTAGATAATTCTAACAGTACCCAATTTGCTATATCACACATATAATAGATGTTAAATTTTTTTAAAGTTATTTATAATTTTTTTGTAAAGATAGGCTCTTGCTATGTTGCCCAGGCTCATTACAAACTCTTGGTCTCAAGTGACTCTACCACTTTGGCCTCCTAAAATGTTGGAATCACAGGTGTGAGCCACTGCACCAGGCCTAAAATATTTGTTGAATGAGGAAGTTAATGAAAAAATAAGTGAATATCTAATTTAATGCTGTGTACTAGAAACACAGAGAATAAGAATATAATTCCCATGTAATTAAATAACTCATAATCTGTGAGGGGAGGCTTAAAGTAAAATTTTATTAGAATAAAATGCAGTAGGAAATTGAGAGGCATATGAACATGGTTCAAACACACACGTTCTGAAAAATTTCACACATTATCTCATTTCTTTAGTTTTCTTAACCATCTCATGGAGTAAGATATATCTACTTTTATTTAAGAATTCAAGCTATGACAGTTAAAAAAAGTAAAACTAGTTCAACTGCCAATATGGCCAAATCCAAATTTAATTTGTTCAAAAGTTCATGTTTAGATTTTTCAGTATAAATAGTCTGCTAGATGCCTTTGATAAATAGGTGTTGTGATTTGGCTGATTCAAAATGCCTCATATACTCAGTTCATTTTCCTTGGTAACTTTCATTATAGTCTGAGAAAAATTGTGTGAACTGTTTGCTCTCTGCCCTGGCAACTTGCATTCTGAGTCAATTCATGATGAAGTCCAGCCGGAAAAGTCAGAGCCCACTTCAAATAGATGTGGAAGTGCTTTGTCAACTGTCCAGTATGATCCTATGGTCATTTTGTATCTTTATTAGCCTTAGTATCTTTATTAGCCTTAGTATCTTTTGTATCTTTATTAGCCTTAGTCTGAGAAACCATAATAATGTATGAATAAATTTATAATATGGTAGAAGAAGACAGAGTAGAATAAAATAGATTTGTTTTCTTTTAAGGGCTGGCCAGTCACAAGTTATTTAGGTTATTCAATCTCAGTTACCCATCACAATATTAAGGGTAAAATACTGTTTCTTTGGTCTTTTTAAGCATCCTACTTTACCAAATAAATATCAAATAGTATTTCATTGTAAAACTGGCATAAAACTCTACTCTTATTTTACTCTACTTATCATTAATAAAATATTAATGACACAGCCAATGAAATTATTTATTGTACCCTTAATTTACCTCAGTGAGTGAATAATAACTTTCTCCCCTTAGGACAATTCAAGTAACAAATTGATGATGTGCAATGCATGTCATGGATCAAGAGATAGTATGTGTCATATAAGCACTACTGTCAGAAAACTTTCCCTGGAGAGTTAATTTATATTCATTGCACCTGTGTTCATAGTGCTTTGAGATGGCAAGTAGACTCACATTTTTTTCTAAATATATTATTCTACCACCATAAATCCTAAGTTGAAACTGATTTCTCACTATGTATGGATATTTGTCCATGAAAAGGTGATTTTAGGGAAAAATGCAGTTTTAATCAGATTATTAATTCAGTGTTAGAAGCATTTAAAATAAGGACACATTACAAAATTAGAGCATTAAAAATACTCTCCTAAAATGAAACTCTTTTAAAATAATTGATAATACAAATTCTGCTAAATTGTTCAAGTTTGTAAATTATTCCTAGAAAATAAGATATATGTTTTTTGAGGAAGAAACTAACTCTTAAAGAGCTTTATTGTGTTGCAAAAGATATTTTCTAACTTCAATATAAATTGCTATGCTTATAAAGAAAGCCTGGTGATATTAGTAATCATCTCTAATATTTGCACTGAACTTTACAGTTTATAAAGATCCTATACCTATGTTATTTCAGTTAATCTTAATTGAAACTTCAAGTATGAATAGATGTTCAACACATATTTCAACATGAATTAAAGCCCTCTTATTTAATGAAGAGAAAACTATTGATCTCTTTATTCTTGTTCCATTGAGCTTGAAAATTGTCTCATTTATGGTTCCTGGTCTGTTTTTAGCAGCCTTGAATAACACATTTATTTGTTTTTTCAGTACAGGGAATGTGTAGGGTAAGTAAATAATCATAGTAATAAAAATGACTATTTCCGGGTACAATACTAAGAACTACACAAGAATTAGCACATTATGCACACTAAAAAGACATGAGATGAAGCTAGATACTATTATTTATCCATTTAATGAATTAGTACCCTAAAACTAGGAGACCTCAAGTAATGTGTTCAAATCTTACTGCTAATAAAGACAGAAATGCAACTGGAAACCCACTTCTTCTATCAATAGGTGTGTGGGCGGGGCATGAGGAGATATGTTGCACTTTCCAGTAAGCCTTCTAGACAAATTCTAAAAGAACTGTAATGCTGCAATCTCTATCATTCAAATCTTATTTTATTTTAAAATTTTTAAAGAGCACATTAGGCTTTGCCTTATATCAGCACTTTTATAACAACATTTATAGGCCCATATCATCCTTCTTAGGTCAATTCTTTTGACTCAGTAGTCAATTCTTCTGCATAGTCTAGGATCCATTTCATATCAAATTTAAATTGCTTTAATAGGCCCATTGCTACAGTATACAATTTTTCTAGTTTTAAAATTCAGCCAGTGCTTTTCATGAACATTAGACTCAATTATTCATGAAGCTTTTCAAGGAAAAATGCTAAGTCTAAATGACTTCAAAGAAATAAATGTTTTATGGAAGTTTGTGTTTCTTTCCTCTTTTATAGCTTTTTATCAAAATAGTGTATAGAAGAGATCTTAAGCAATTATGGTTTAGTTCACCAATATAGGTTTTTCTCAGTATAAAACAAGTTTTGAGACAATAAAAGCACGAGACCTATGTGATATTTCGCATGTATAAATAACAAAATATTAAGAGAGCCAAGAATATATTTTTTCAATAAACGGCTTGTGTTTTTTATGACAAAAACATTACTTATTGGAAGGTTTGGAAAACTTCAGAAAGGTAAATTATTCAAAATATCACTTACAAAATGCACATTCTTATCAACATAGGGTTGGTTGCATATAGTTTTTCTTTTTGTAATTTAATCAAAGTAATGAACATAAAATAAATGATAATAATCGCCCTTGTACTTTTTAACCATGCATTTTAAAATAAACTTTTCTTAATTTATTAAATGTTCTTTGAAAATATATTAATGATTTTGTGATAGTGTGTTCTACAAATAAATCATTACACATTTAGTCCAACTTCTTACTATTGGACTATGGATTTTCAAACAATTATACATTTAAACTTTTGTTTATGTTTATTTTTTTGGATGTGGTTCACTTCTTGGTTAAAAAGTGTATATATGTAAGCCTCCAAACAAAATAAAATTTGGTCTTTCAGAAAAATATTATTTATTTACAAAAAACATGTTAAGCCTTTAGATAATATTGTACAAATTGCACACAACATTTTAACTTCTGGCAATCTTCTGACACATATAGTTTTGTCTTCTTTCAACCAATATGACCTGGAATGCTTGAATCCAAAAAATCTAGAACCTCCATTAAGTTGGTATTTCCTGACTTCATCTGTATTTTACCTTACTCCAACTTGTATAACTTTGGCTTTGATAAACCTATAAATAATGTCAGTTTCTTGATTACAACTCTTGAAACAGATCAACTTGCCCTTCAGACTTAACTCTTAGACTCTCTTGGTCTCTAATTTTTCCTTGTTACCAGTTTCTTGGTAGTTAACAAATAACTCCTCTCTTTCTGCAAATAAGTTATCATTTTTTTTACTCTGATGCACTGTTACTCTAGTCATACCAACCAAACTAAAAATATTGAAATTAATTAAGTAGTGATAAAGAGGGGGGAATCTGTAAAACAGAACTTGTTTAATATAGGTAAATTGAAATTAAGAGTTTCATTTCAACCTTGCATCACTTGTCATTTATCTAGTTCTAATTATCTATTTTATAATGTATAAAGAACATTTGATATAGATCCTCTTCAGCTACATATTGTTTTCTGGTTTTTAAGCATTATTATAATTTTAACATATATATATCCTCAATTCCTTGGCAGTCAATAATCTGAACCCAGAGACATTAAACTCAAGACTATATTCAGATAACATTTTTCACAAGATAACCAGACACTACTGACTTTACATACACGTGAATTTGGATTATGTGGAAGTTCCAAAATATTCCTAAGTATTAGGTTAATATTAATATTTGCTTGGTGCAAAAATAATTGTGGTTAACTGAATTTGTTAGCTTTTTAACCATAATTACCTTTGCACCAACCTAATATTAAATAATTAATATGTACAAAATTAAGTTCCTCATCTTCTGTCCAGAAACTTGTTTTATTTCATATTTTTAAATTTAGTAACTCCATTATTCTTCTGGGAACTGAGATGAAAAAACCATAGGGTCATTCTTGACACCTCTTTTTCTCTCATGTTGAATGACTAATTTATTAATAATTTATTTTGGCTTTATCTTCAAAATATACCCATAATGCAACCACTTCTCACCACCTCCTCTCCTATCCTTCTGGTCCAAGCTTATATTGGTTCTCACTCAAACTATTCCAATAGCCTCCTGAGGGTTCTGTATTGATCTCTCTTTGGTGTATTCCCAGCTACATAAGTGATTCTTCTAAAATAGAAAGAAAAAAACATCATTTTGTTACAGAAAACCTTACGGTGACAATGAATTGTAATAAAGCTATGAGTGGCAATAAATTCCAATTCTCTTTAACTTCTCTGACTTCTATCCTGTGACTCATCCTTTGATCTGAGTTAAAGCCATTAAAAAGCACAGGGACCCAGGAATTTTAGCTAAAAGAGATCTTAGTGAATACCTAAAGTGTCCTCTTCACTTTACTCTTCAATTACCCTGCTTTATTTCCTTCACAGAACATACAGTATTCTGTAACTGTCATGTTTATTCATTATTTATTTACTGCTTTGAGCAACCAATATTTTACTTCTTATTCCAAGTGTGTCTCTGCCTTCCTTATCAGTATAAGGTAAAGAGAGTGCAGTAGAGTTACCTGGCTTTCATATAATACTTCTCAACCACATCTTTAAATCAAAGAATTATCTCTCTCCACTAAAATCTAAAACTTAGGCTTTTACTCCTTGTCTGTATGGTTCACTCAAGAATACTAATAGGGAAAATTGAGGTAACATGAGTCTACTGATACATCATTACTTCCAATGACCACATGTATTGGAATAACTATGTGTGTATTTACTTGCAGTGTTATAGGTTTGCGGAAAATATAACGTTAGATTTCGACCTAAGACCTCTAATGAACATTCCACAGTGTTAACTCTTCCAGGGACTGTATTAGGTTATCTTTTCTTATCATGCCTTTTTATTATTGAAAAATTATATATAATATATGTAATAAAAATATATATGTAATACAGTAAAATACAGTAAAAATTATATATGCATATGTATTTTTCCTGTGATAACCTGCTGATGCTTGGTAAGACCTGTGTATTTTTAAACTGCGCTTATATTTTTGTTCTGCTTTTGAGAAAAAGCCTATGTTCTTCAACTGTAAGAGCTAGTTTAATATTGTTTTTTTCTGACATACATCACAAATTAAAAGCTAAGCAAATATTGTAGAAATTTTGTCTATATTGTTCACTGCTTTATTCCCAGTGCAGGACACATGATTGGGCATAATGTAGATACTCATTAATTTCGTTCATTCAACAAATTATTTAGTGAGTGTCTACTATGTGTCAGACACGGTATTAGGTGATAGAGATACAGTAATTAACAAAACAGAAAAAATAGCTTCGTATCATTAACCTTACATTTTGTAGGGTGAGCTAGAAAACAAATATAAAAATAAATTAATAAGTTATGCATTAAAAAATTGGAAATAATAATGAGAAAAAAAATACTAGGAATGAAAATAAGCAGTATGAAGAGAGGGATTCAATTTAAAACAAGGTCATGAGTACAGTCTCTGAGAAAGTGATGCTTGAGTAAAGACCTAAAAAAAAGGGAGAGTGAACAAGCCAAGGAAACATTAGGGGGTGAGAGATATTAAAGAAAATAGTCAGTGATACTTACTATAGCATGATTAAGGAGATTGTATTCTGGACCACCATGAGAGGCATAAGAACCACTGCAATGGGAGTTTGCATTAAAGGAGAAAGATTGAGCTCAACTCCAAATGTAACATGGGCAAGTGAAAATTTATATCCAAGGAGCAGGGAAGGATCAGTGCATGGCAAGTTAACAAGTGGAAACATCATGGTTGTAGAGGATTCTGGGGAAGATGACCTAACAGAATTCTTGCTGAAGACAGGCCAGAGTGATCACACATCATCTAAGGTATGGTAGAGTATGAGAACCTTATCAGATATTGAGAGTAATCAGCATCAAGAGTGGGGATTTCTCACTAAACAAACGTAGCAGTATTCCTATCTAAAACTGGATTTTATAAGGAAGTGCACAGATGGAATTAGAAGGTTCAGGGTCTTGACTAAAGTTTAGGCAAACAGACTCTTCACAATGGAAGACAGCATTCCAGACACACAGGGTACAGCCAGTGTGTGCAGCCAGAGGCTACGTTGGGAGATGTGACTGGCCTTAGT
Source organism: Cacajao melanocephalus (assembly GCA_963573385.1). NCBI lineage: Eukaryota > Metazoa > Chordata > Mammalia > Primates > Pitheciidae > Cacajao > Cacajao melanocephalus. The sequence continues at coordinate 16,389 of CAUYLG010053985.1, read as the reverse complement.
CTAGGATAAGCAGTGAGGCCACTGACGCTTGTGCAAAGTTAGGGAGACTTGAGTATTAGATGAAGTTGTCATTTTCAAAACTTTGGCTTTTACTCTGGAAGTGATGGGAAACTGAAGGAAGGATCTGGACAGAGATGACATAATTTGATCAACATGATCACATTCATTTTCATTGACTGAGTGAATATATCAAGCTTTTTAATTCAAAGCCCGTAATAGATGAAGGACTTAGTTAAGAAATGAAAGCCTAATTAGTAGCAAACTAGTACTAGAACCTAAATCTGGCTCTTACTTTTACCCTTATGTAAAATTGTAGGGTGTTCCAAAGGGCAATACTTGCATCTTTTATCCCCCTCTAATACACACTACATTTCAAAAGTCCCAAGAGCAAAACAAATTAATATTTTGTTGTTATATAAATGTCATCTACTTTCAAATCCTGAGCACTTGCAGACACCGAAATGTTATCTTCTGAAAAATCACAATGTCTTCTTCAAATAAATAATCTTCCTAAATATTGCTTTTTGCCCTTTAAAATAGATTTACTTTTATATAAGAAAGAATTTGCAAGTATGTACAGTGTGGTAAAAAGAAAGTGTAATAGAATTCAAAATAAGGAAAATACTTTTGCCTAAGAATATCAGAAAACCCCACTGTAATGCCAGGATAGAAAACTAGCCCTTAGAGCCTAACAATTATTGACCCCTATTTCTGAGAAGGAGCATTTAATTGAACTCCTCTTACTAACTCTATTTCCTGGAATGAGCAGACACCCTTGTCCTCAGCTCTAAATTAGTATTATATCAAATAAATGTTATTACTTTGACATCTCTTTCAAGCATTTTGTTAGCCTTTATTGGTACTGTAGTTCATATTTAAATCTTTTATCTGTCATTTTCATTTCTTGGACAGGATACTCTAATATATTTTCTCTTACTCTACAAGCAGTGTAAAGCATGTTTAGTGAGCATTCAAACTTTATTTGCCAAGAAAGATATTGGATGAGGATGTTGAGTTCTATTCACATGCACTATCTATGCCAGGACATATGGTCAAGAAGGTAAAAGGAAACTCTGTTGCACCTTAATCATTAAATACCACATATTTGTCACTGAGCAGCAGGGAAAAATAAACTGAAAACCCTTGGGTCATTGTAAATGGACAGATTCCTAAAACTGTAATTCTACCTTTTTGAACAATAGAAAAATGGATTTCACCATCACTTAATATGAATTTGTAAACCTGGGACTTTTTAGTTCAGTCTGGTTTCTTTCTTGATTACCGATATGGTTGCAGTTCTGTTTCACCTTGTTGAATCTATAAATTAAAACCAATTATCTCACTTATTATTGAAATGATATCTGATGCATCAATGATTGAAATTTCAGTGTTAACAAGATAAAAATGGTTCAAATGCTGGCTTTAGCATCTGTTAGTACTTTATTCACTCTAATACATTTTCACCTAAGAAAAGGAAGAACAATTATGATAGCTGCCTTATAAATGTATTTTAAGTGTTAAATGAGAGAATCCATAAAACTCCTTGGCAGATTGCTTAGCATATAGCAAGTAACCAATATATGTCAGCTAGTAGTAGTAGTAATAGTAGTAGTAGATTAAGTACTTGTAGTAGGTTTTATGAGGCTTAAGTGGTGTTATTTTGTGGTTGAAATAAGTTTGTGATTTTAATAATACTTTAACTTATAAATGAGTAATTTGATATTTTAGAATAAAAAATCAGAAATATAAATGATACCAATAACAAGTCATCTTGCCTGCTGTCTTTCTCCCTCTTCCTCTTCCTTATCTTTCTTCCTTCTTTTCCTCTTCTGGAGTTTCATAGCTATTCATGGCACTTTAGTTTCCATATGGATTTTAGAATTTGTTAATACACATAAGAAAAATGTCAACTACGTTTTTGAAACAGATTGCATGGAACAATTAGATCAATATTATGAGAAACAAAGTTTGTAAATTTTAAGCCTTTAGTTCTTTTAAAATATCTTTAAAATTTAATTTTGATTAGCAGATTTTCATATTTTTATTAGTTTTATCAATAATTTTTGATGACTGTAATGCTATCATAAATAGTATTTGTTTTTGATAATTTTATTGCTCACACACAAGTGATTTTCTATATTGATATATACTTTCTGTATATCTATCAACTTTCTATATTTGATAGAATTGATTTTTCTATGACAATCTTATCTCCAAGATGACTTAGCATGTCATTTATTTATGCTAGTATATTAACTATATGTATCTTTTAGGTTTTCTATGAAGATGAACCATTTTCCAAAATAATAGCAGGCTTGTTTATCCTTAAGTCTCTCAAGCTCTTATTGTTTTCTTATGGTGCAGCATTGGCAGGATCTTCAAGTTTATTCAATGGATGTGTTGAATGAGTACATTTTTGTCATTTTCCCAATTTCCAAGAAAATACTTTCAATGCTTCATTATTTTTAAAAGGCATGCTTTATGACTGCAACAACAATGTTTCCTTTTGTTTCTAACTTATTTATCCAATTAACACCTGTTAATTTTATAAATGCTTTTCTGCATTTATTGAGATAATCATAAGATATATCTCCTTTATTTTGTTAATGTGGATGTTGCCTGAATATCAGATTTAAACCTAATTTGCACATTATCTTTTGGATTTTTTATCCTATTTATTTGCACATACACATTGTTTTTTTAGTTACTGCTCTTTAATATGCCCCATTATTTGTCATCTTAACATAATTCTAGATTTGATTTGAAATTTTTAAAATAGTTTTTGTATCTACTTTCACTAATGGTATCAAAATTTGATTTTTCTTTTCAGATTTTTCCAAAAATATTATAGTAGTCTCCCAAAATAAGATGTTCAGTGTACCTTCTTTTTCTCCTTTCTGAAAGTATTGTGGAATATTAGATTTTTTTCTATTTGAATGTTTGGTAGAGTGTATTAATAAAGCCATTTGGACTGGGAATTTTCTTCATAGAATGCTTTCAATTAATGACTGAACTGCTCTTTTAGTTCCAGATGTGTTGAAATTGCATTCTATTATTTTTCTATTTGGTAAGTAGAATTTTTCATTGTATTTAAATGTATTGGATTTATTTGCGTATGAGTTTTTTTTTTTTTTTTTTTACAAATAATGCCCTTTTGTTTTATTTCTTTTTTAAAATCATGTTGTACAATAGATCTCTTGAACTTATTCCTTCTATTTTCTTATTAACATCTAACACATCTTAGATGCTGTCTTCTATTGTACCTGTGATACTGGAGACTTAAAGAGTTCTCTTCATTTATTTTGATTAGTTTGTGAGAGCTCTTTCTGTCCCTTGGTGTTCATATCATAAAATGGGGAAAGTAGTATTCATAAGAATAGTATAATGATTAAAGATTATTTAACATAGAACTTAGTTCATGAAACTTAGTAAGTTCTCAATATAGGTTACTTCATGACTAGCACTTCTATTATTATTAATTCTTCATATCTTTCACAGTCTTACTAGGATCTTCTGTAGCAAAAAACAAGAATACACATTTAAAAGAAATGCATCACAGGGATGCTGCCTCCAAATCAGAAAAAGACGTCAGTGTACAAAGGAGCACCAGTGCCTTAAAAAGCTGTTTGCTAGAAAGCTCAATTACTGTACTTTTCTCTATTGAACCTGTAGACAATGAGATAAGACAGCAGAATTTTGATGTGCCAGGGAGGTACAACAAACTCACTGTAGGCTGTTATGGTAATATGTACTTAACTCCAGTTAATTCTGTTCTACTATAGAGTGATAGATAGCAGAAAAGAGAGGAAGAACCTGGAAGATATACCTGAGAAATACCTGGGAAGTTTATGGAAATGGGTACTTCTTCCTTTCTTTGAACAGTCAATTCATTCATTACTCCAGTGTTACCCTGAGCTACTGGGATAAGTGTTAAAAATAAACCTGATTTGCTCTTAAAAAACAAACAAATGAAAACAGACAATGAGACACATTTTCTTAATAAGAATTAAGACTTAATCTATGGAAAAATGTAGATTTCAATACATCAAATATGTTAGCAGGTGTAGTTGATTAGATAAGTCAACGTGTTTACACTCACCATAAATGCATGCAAACATATACACGTGCATATTTGGTAGATTACAGCAGTAATATGCGTCTTAGTCTATTTGGAATTTCTATAACACAATATTTGGGGCAGGGTAATTTATAAAGAACAGAAATTTATTTCTCATAGTTTTGGTGGCTGGGAAGTTTAGGATCAAGGCTCCATCATTCATTGCCTGGGGAGGGCTGCTCTCTGCTTCTAAAATGGTGCTTTGTTGCTGCTTTCTCACATGGCCAAAGGCAGAAAAAACAGAAAGGGCCTAGCTAGTTCCCTCCAACCCTCGTGTAAGGTCTCTCATCCCTTAATGAGTGTTCTGCTCTTATGATATAATCACCTCTTAAAAGCCCTATCTGTTAATACTGTTGCCTTGAGAATTAATTTTTAACATGAATTTTGGTAGCACATTCAACTATTGCAGTGTGAGAGGAAAGGGCAAATGTATTAGTTAATGTTGATTTCTGTAACAAATATCATCTTTAAAATAATAATAAAAGCTCATTTAGTATCATTTAAATTCAAAAAGAGTATTTTTATTTTCAAATCAGTAATCAAAATTTCATGTATCTTCTCTATAAAGGCTCCCTTACATCTTAGAAAATATTTTTTTTTTCCTTCTGGCCACCAATTGTCATCTTCTTGTATATTAGAAACACACCCTGGTTGCAAAGGTGTCTGCCCAAAACCCAATCCAGTCATTGCTCCAGCACAAAGTTTTAAGTCATTAGGTGATACATAGTCCTCTCCTCTTCCAACTCTGTGTAGCCCAAAATTTAGAAATTTTCTCTATTCCCATTTTTATGTTTACAAATTGTCAGGTCAATGCTCATGAATTTCTTGTAAAATATGTCTAAAGGTGAAGGTAGAAGCCAATGTATAGTATCACTACAAATACTTCAGTTAGAGCTATAGGCAATGTGAGCTGCCTTACAAGTCATGGCAGGTAATACCTTTGATGAATACTGTATCACTATATATGATGGTTTTACATCTCTTTGGCCTCCAGCATGTTTCTTTGTTTTCATCTACCCTATTATGCAGCCAATGTCACGTATTTTAGGAGTTATTTTTATACCTCCATTTTGTCCAGTTCTGTATTACTTAAAGTAACATCAGAGCAATTAAATCTATCCCCTGTAGTCTCTGTGGCTGAAGTCAGTAGAAGTTCATTTATCACTCACCTAAGGAGTGAAAGGATGGTTCTGGTCAATAGGTTGGTCTCTTCTTATCAGTGCTTCAGGATCTCTTGTTACTTTCCTATAAAATCTCTACCATTGTAAATATGGTGCTTTTCAATTGAAGGGCAAGTAAAAGAGAACCATACATGGGTAATACCAATGAGCCTTGCTAGATGTGGTATACATTATTTCCATGAATTTTATTATCTAGAACCAAGCAAAGTGGTCACCCAATTACATAGCCATATTTAACAAAAAATAAAGGCTGTGAAGAATACATTTGTTATTTGTGCAACATAAAGATAAGAAGTGTTTGGTGAACCATTAGCTACTCTCTTCCAGAATAGCCTTTTTTTTCTTTTCTTTTCTTTTTTTTTTTTTTTTTTTTTTTTTATTTTTAGACAGAAACACCCTCTGTTGCCAGCACTGGAGCACAATCTTGGTTCACTGCAACTTCAGCCTCCCAGGATCAAATCGTTCTCTTGCCTCAGCCTCCCAAGTAGCTGGGATTATAGGCGCATGCCACCATACCCAGCCAATTTATCTATTTTCAGTAGAGACGGGGTTTCACCATGTTAGCCAGGCTGGCCTTGAACTCCTGACCTCAAATGATCCACCCGCCTAAGTCTCCCAAAGTGCTGAGATTACAGGCGTGAGCCACCACTCCCAGCCTGCAATAGGCTATTAAGATATAGATATTTATTTGAGATGTGTAAATTTTAACCTAGTGGCAATATCAGCTAGATTGTAGCTTCTGTAAAGGCAGAAATCATGTCTGACTTTCATATGATTATAAACCTAGTATTTAGCATGTGCTATAAAATGTGCTATTTTCAGTCATTATTTAAGAATCTTCCTAAAAGTGGCTATTATTTGGGATAGTTGCTTGAGAGGCAAAGGGAAGGGGATCAAAATGTATGTGAAAATAGATGAATCACAGGACTAGGGATATCATTAAGATTTGATGATGAGTAGATCACTGACATGGTGAGGACTGGTGTTCATGAAGAGATGAAAAGAAGGAATAGTAATCAATTTGAAGAACCCAAAAATCCATTTCTTTACTTGCATAGAGTTTTGTGTGCACACTAATGACAATTTCTACATATGATTCATTTATTTACTTTTTAAAATTATTTTGTAAACTTTCTTCCAATACATTATTAACATCACTTGAAATTAGTGACAGTCATTTAAAAGGTATCACTTACTCATAATGACTATTTCAGATCTGTGTGTGTGTGTGTGTGTGTATATACATATATACATATATAAATGTGTGTGTGTATGTGTATATATATGTATATATACACACACACACAATGCATATATATATATGCCTGAACACTTTCAGTTGATTGAAAATTCATAAAAATTTAAAACCTTAAATTAAAATGAGGAAATATTTCAACTCACATTTTATTAGCATAAGCACTTGAAGAATGAGAAACTGTTAATTTTATAGTCATTGATAATTTTTATATTTCAGAAACAAAACTTTCCCTTTTAAAATATAAATAATACAAAAATTGCACCAGACAACATCAACTTGACATTTTCCTATAACCCAAAGTTCATCAAGCACAATCACTTCTTGTGGTATACTATAAGGCATCCCAATGAACAAGGGCATTGCAATTCACTGATTAAGATAGAGTCCCCTCATTAATGGGAAAGGAAGCAGTAATTCCATAGCTTTGGGAATTGTTGTAACATGGAGAGCCTGATATTACATTTTTGTCATACATATTTTAGTGCATCTTGGCAGCAAACACATTGTTTTATATAGCAAATTCTCTGGAATACTTGACTTCATCTGAGGTGAAATGAAAAATGTACCTGAACTCCAGAGTGTCTGTCATGTAATTAGCTCCCTTGCTGCTGGGATGGTAGAATGTGAAATTATGGCTCATATATCTGTTGAATCAGTCTTTCTGGTCCAATCTTAGTATTATTACTACTAATCCTTTTCTGTTTCCTTGGCTGTTCACAGTCCCATGAGGCTTTTCAATCAAGAGTCTTAATAAAAGACTGAGCAGCTCCATATGGCTGTGCAGTGGTGAATGTAGAATGGGTTATTGGGAAGAATATTCAGAAAGAAGAGGACTAATAGATTCTATGACTTCAAAAGCCACAATTTCAAGTGACAATTATAGGAAATCACACAAGAGATTTATGTCCAGTGGTACAATATATTCTATATTTAAAATGTCTCCTAAAATGAAGGATGAATCCCATCCAGGTTTTAGGAGAAAGAAAACAAAATACCATAAATCATCTTCATTCATTTGCATCTTAATGTCAAAATCTTGCCAATAACTGAAATCAAGTTCTTAGTATGGATGTTTCAAAAGTCAAAAACAAAAAACAATTAATAGTGTTTTGGAAAAGTTTATGGGCATCTAACTCAGTGAAAATGTGTAGCTGTGAAATAAGACAGACATGGCTTTGAATTCTGTCACCTAGATTGTATGTGAACTTGAACAAAAAACTTACTATTTATATTTTCACTTTTCTCACCTGTAAAATACAGATGTAAGAAATAATTTGCAGCAATTTTAACTATTAAGGTAATCTTTATAAGACTTCTGCATGTGCTACTCAACACAGTGTAGCTGCTCAATATATTGCAGATATTCATTTTTATATATCTTAAATTCAAGTGAGAATGAAAATAATTTAGGAAAATCTACATGCTATGAAACAATCTTTTGCCATGCTTGGATGGTCTTCTCTATTGCCTGCTCCTTTGCTCCTAAGAACCTCTCATTTGGAATCATTTTTGTGTGGGTGGGGGGCACTGATCCCTGCACTGGGTTTCTACATCTTCGTGTACAAATTTCAACTTAAGACCTGCTTGACTTAGAAGCAACTCCTTGAATCCTAGAGCAAAAGTAGAAGTTGGAGTCAAAAACCCTGAATTCTGTTCATTACAATTTGAAAAGAAAGGCGAGGCGACCACAGGATTTGCCTAAGAAAATGTAAAGTGAGAAAAGAGATTAATTGTGTGAAACAAGCTGTGACAAAAAGAGGAACGAACAAAGGCAAAGCAACAACAATCCCCGATAAATATGTATATTAATAAGCTAGAATATGATTTTTAAGCAAAGACAGTATTTTTGAGCTACAAGTTGTCTCATGATTCTCTTTCCTAAGTCTCTCATCTAAAAAAAGTGTCTGTTTTATCTACCTTATTTAGAGTAACTGTTTAATTTAGTCTTCCTAATTTAGAAGTGGGAACCATCTAATTCTCTTTTTTTTGGTATATTTAAGTCAAAGATGGTGAGTTAAGGGTTAAGAAGAAAAATACTTGTGTATTTTCTAGACTCATGCTTTTGATAAATAAGTATTTTTTTATATTAAAAAGTTATATATTACTGTGTTGTTTTTCTGTAGCCCTAAGTTGAATGATGAAATAATATATATTTCTGAGGAAAAATATGTTGGCTTTAATCAAATATAAGCCAAATGTTTAGGAACATTAATATTCCAATTATAATATTCATAGAAAGAAGGTAGGTGGTGAAATAGGTGTTTTGCAGTTTGAAAAATAATGGTGACAATTAAAAATACCTTTTTTAAAAAGACTGGCATGTAACTATCAATGGGATTCTTATGAAATTTTAATTTTGTACTTGTTGAGGAATATGTGCTACAAAATAAAGTGGGTGACAGATATGTTTGTACTGCTTTGTCCTCACTAAAATATTCCCTCTTGCCTTATAGTATACATAAAATATTCTAATTTTATCCCATTGTCTACCTCTTCTATAGAAATGCACTAGTTTCTTCTGCAAATATGACCATGCTTTTAAGATAGATTTAATTATCTTCCTTTTCACTATTTTTTTTCAAGTCTTTTCCCCTTTAGTATTCTATATGTGCAAGGAGACTTGCACGTATTAAAAACATAAAAAGTATTTTCAAAAAAGCAAAGCTAATTTTTGCTTTTTGGAAGTAAGCAAGAACTATATTGAGAGTCTTTTTCATGTTTCAAATTGAGGAAATTAGGGAAGAATTTGTGTTTTTAGGGACAGAGAATGTCTTAAAAATTGGATAATTGGTTGGAAAAAGTGAAAGTTTATGATAGAGTTTTGGGTTGGTCAATTCAGTGAGGCAAAGGTCTTGAACTGAGCTGCTATGATGTTAGTATTAGAAACAAAGTGATTTTAAACATTTCAATTCATTACTTTCTAGGAGCAAGCATTTTCTAAAGTAAGTAGTTAATTTTTTGGTTTGTTGTTCCCAGTATTGTTTAGCACATAAAAAGGAAAATTGCTATGAAGAAGAAAGCAAACTAGTATAACATGTAAAATATTAGAGATACAATTATGGGTCACTATAAAGTGGGCAGTTGAGAGGATGCAGGGTATATTGTGAGTATTTTGGCTTTTAGAATATTTTACTGTTTGAATGGGTGAAAACAAGGAAATGAGAATAATTGTTTAGTCAAATGGTTTTAGAGACTGAGAATGCGAAGAAACATTTACTCAGAGCTCATCTGTTTTGAAAGTGACAAAACCTGTATCCACCTAGCTCACTGTGATGGTTAATTTTATGTGTCAACTTGACTGGGTCACAGGGTGCCTACATTTTTCATTAAGTGTATTCTGTGTGTCTGTGAAGGTGTGTCCGTATAAGACTAACATTTAAATTAATAAACTGAGTGAAGAAACTTTTCCTCCCCAATGTGATTGTGCCTCATTCAATCCATTAAAGGCCTGAATAAAACAAAATATGTGAGTAAGGGAAAATTTACCCTCTCTGCCTGAAGTTTGATCTGAAACATCCATTCATCTTTTTCTGCCTTTAGACTCAGACCCAGACTAGAACTTGTCATGGTTCTCAGGCCTTTGAACTTATACTGGAGCTATATATTGACTCTCCTTGGTCTCCAGTTTGCAGACTGCAAATACTGGGTTAGCTATATGGTATAGACAGGTATTAACATCATAAACATAGATATAGATACATATGTACACAGATCTTATTTGTTCTATTTTTCTACAGATTCCTGGCTAATACACATTTTTATAATGGGAGTAAAGTAATAGCCATCTTAGTCAAGTCTGGTTGCTGTAATAAAAATGCCATAGACTGGGTGGCTTAAATGAGAGAAGTTTATTTTTCACAGTTCTGGAGGCTAGGAAATCCAAAATTACAGTGCCAGCAAAATTTGTTCCTGGTGAGGTTTTTCTTCCTGGTAGGCAGGCCTTCCCACTCATCCTCACATGGTGGGAAGAGAGAGAGAGAAAGAGGCACAGAAAGAGTACAAGCTCCCTAGTGTCTCTTCTTTGAAGAGTCATAATCTCTTAATGAGTGCTCTACCCTCATAACCTCATATGAACCTGATTATCTTCCAAAGTCCCCGTCTCCATATGCCGTCACTTTCGGGGTTAGGGCATCAACATATGAATTTTGAGCAAGCGGTACATTCCATAGCACTCACTTGAGAAATTTTATAGAACATAATGTTAAAGAATATTTTCCTAGAAGCAAAAAGAAGTATAACAAATTAAGCACATATGCTTCATCTAAACTCAAAAGTTATGAAAACCGGAAGATACTCTCTTGTCTCACTGGGATTCTTGTCCTCTCACCTCAGTTTATCTTATTCTACCTCTTTCATCATCCTGTTACTCAACATCATCTTGTTTTGTTTTCCCTTGACAGATTGAATATGACTTTCAAAAAACACAATCCGTATATATACAGTTTTCTTGTACTTACCAGAGAAATGAAACTGATTTCTCAAATTAGTCTTCTGTATTAGAGGTATAAGTGTTAAGAAGCTATGCAACCTGAAAACTTGAGTGCATTTGCATATTGTGGCACCTTGGTCAAATCACCAATGGTTGGAAATATGAGGTCAGATATTCCACCTAGACAAAAGAACTCAAGAGCTAAGCAACAAATAATAGACGTGCCAAGTATAGATAATGTGCACATTAGTTTCCCTCTAATTGCAGATGTGAGAATAAATTTTACCTGGCAGAGCATTTACAGATTTGGAAGATCTTGCAGAGATCAGGGCCACACACAGCATGCACAAACTGTCAGAACTGAAGCAAACTCTTCAGTTCCTTTCTAATAAATTATTGGATACCTTAGATTTAATCTTGTTCAATCAATTTATTTTATAGTTGAAGTAACAAACCAGAGAAATAAAATGTCTTGCTTCAAATTTAAAAGCAAAATAGTGAATAAAATGAGATTAGAACCAAAATCATGTGACATGTGGAATAACTCTCATTCCATACACCATGTGTGATGCTAAAGATGTTTTAGCCAATTCATATGTGTATATCCAAGTGAATGCTTATGATGTGCATACACATGCACATGTGTGTGTACGTGTGTGTATTTTTACATGCACATTTAATTGGCCATTTTATAATTTGGATAGAGATTTAGATAGTTAGAAACCATGCATATAAAGAAAACGTAAAGGCTTAGTTTTATCATCTTGTGGTTGGGTGAGCACTCCAGGTATGATGAAAGCTTTGAAACCACATATGATTTGAGGAATTAAATCCCATGTTTTAAAAACTTTCATAGCAAAAGGAAATAAATTGAATATAAATAAGTAATTAAAAATATAACAGGACAAAATCTTAAAGAAATAAAATAAATATAACAAAGAAAAGTATTTCTAAATTGTTCCTAAAAAAAGATTAATAAAAATTATATATGCAAACTCTAATAAAAATATTAAATAAATATTAAATTTCATTTTTTAAAACTGGGTAAATGATGTAAATATGTAATCCTCACAAGATAGTCAAATGGCCAGTATCTATGAAAAAGTGTACTCGCTGATAATCTTGGGAATGCAAAATTTTTTTAAAAATATGTTTTTATCTATCAAATTAGCAAACAAATATAATACCCAGTATTGAAAGCATCACAAGTCAGTTTTCTTCCCCAGTGCAAATGGTACCAGAGTAAAAAAAAAAAAATAAGAGTTTTATTTTTTTTACTCTGAATCTGCCTATTTTTGGACTTTATATAAATTAAACTATTTCTTTATTTAGCTCTTTTTGCTAAATAACATGTCGATTAGATACATTTGTATTAGTGCATGTAATGCTATTTTGCATTCTACTGAAATTTTAAAATCTATTTAAATTTTCAATGCAATTTTATGTATAGGTTTTTGGGTTACTTCTATTTTTTTGTTCTGAAAATAGTTGCAATTAACTTTCTTGCACTTTTTTTTTGGTAAAGAAGTGGATGGATTTCTATTGGGAATATCCATATGAATGAAATTGCTGTTATCATTGGTTTGTATAATTGAGATTTAATGATTTCTGAGGTGGTTATGCTAATTTTCACTCCTAAGAACAGTGTATAAAATTTCTTGATGTGTCACATACTCTCCAAAATTTGTTTTCTTTTTTAACTTTATTATTTCATAACTTTATTTCATAATTTTATTAAAACTTTAGTTAGACACTCTCAGAAAATACTTGTTCAATTATCTTAGTGAGTTTTCCATTGTATTGTTTCTCTCCTAAATTATTCAGCACATGTATATCCATATCCATGCCTATCATTTACTCAATTATCAATTGATGTATATAGCTAGCTTTACACATATTTAACATTATTTATATATCTAAAAGAGATAGATGTATTTATATATTCATTTTACCTTATTAAAATACTTTTATTATATTTTTATTACATTTGTGTGTGTATAATATTTTTGAATATACTTGTATTTCCTTGTATTTTATTCCCTAAGTTTGTTGTTTGATGCAAATAAGTTTGTAGTGTTAATGCAATGTTGCCCAAATATATTCTTTCATCAACTTCCCCTTAGTTAGAAGCAAAGAAAGCATGCAGCCACTATAAGTCTAGATAAGACAAGAAAAAGTATGATGGCTGGTGAAGTTGAAGTAGAACGAGGCAACATCTTAATCCATTGTTATAAATATTGCATAATTTGCAATTACATAAAATTATATGACCACGTGAAAAAATGTTAGTGCCCCTTCTGAGTCTTGGAAGGGGGTTATGTAAGTGACAAGCCTTGATGATTAAGCTTTATTAGCTTCATGGTTCATCTGCCTCTTCTCAATGGCAAATATATTTGCTTTTTTATATATCCCCTAGCAGAATAAAAACTCTAGATAATAAGAAATATTTACCTTTTATCCCACTGTTGTATTCCCACAGCCTAGAAAAATATCAGACACAGAAGAGGCCATTATAAATGTTGGCTAGAAGAATGAATGAATATAATAAGCAATAAAAATAGGTGTCAGGAACAGAAAGAACACAGTGGATGAGGCGATTAATGCCAGTAAGAATTTTGTAGCCAAAACAAATCATAGAGAAACTTATTACACTTTATGTTCTTTTGATATTTATAATTACATTTCACTTTCTTAACCCTATTTTTCTCTTCTGTAAAAATGAAGTAATTGCACTGTATTCGTTTGTTCTCATGGTGCTATCAAGAAATACCTGAGACTAGGTAATTTATAAAGAAAAAGGTTTATTGACTTACAGTTCAGCATGGCTGGAGAGGGCTCAGGAAACTTATAAACATGGTAGAATATGTCCTTCTTCATGTGGCAACAGGAAGGAGTAGTGCTAGGCAATAGGAAAAAGCCTCATAAAACCATCAGATCTTGTGAGAACTCACTGTCACGAGAACAACATGAGGGTGATGACCCTCATGATTAAGTAACCTTTAAGGGAACTATAATTCAATATGAGATTTGGGTAAGGACACAGCCAAGCCATATCATGGACTAACAGCTAAGCTCTCTTCTAGCACTATGTTTCATTTCGTACATCTTTTTCTACCAGCTGGGAGCTATGATTTTTCATTTCTTCTGGTAATAAAATATTTTTAGGACCACTGAAATATTTTATATAACATTACAATAAAATTAAAAGACATGCATGTGAATAAGCATATATCAAAAAATTGCAGTAAGTTCTAATATATGTAAATTCTTCAATAAATGGTAGTTAAGTTGGACATGTTACTGGACAAATGAGCCAAGTATAGTCAAGTGGTGTTTGATGCTTATCCCATAATGAAGTTTAAAGTCACTGATCGAGCTTATAGTCCTTCCATCTGAAACAATACCGCAGGAAGGTGGTTTTCTCAAAGGGCAGGGAAAAAAGAAGATGAAGAAGATAAGTTTACTTCAGGTTAGATAATTCATTTCCTGAAGGAGCCAGAAATAAAATAGCACAAGTTAATTTAATACACTCTCTGATCTATTTTCAGTCAGGTAGAGTCAGTTTATAAGAGAGCAAGGCAGGAAGAGGAAAAAAAAAACATTCAGACCAAGTTATCTTTTCTTTCTGCCTTAGGGATTGGGTTTAATAAAACCAGCTGAGCATGTTTTTTCTATATGTAATACATTGGAAAAGGAATAGTTGTAGGTAAAATGCAGGAATTATTCAATGGGATTTTTACTGTAACATGAAATTAGCTCTCTAAATGAAGTAATTTTTGGAAGTGAAACATTGCCCTATTGATGCAGAAGTTGGGGGATATGATTCATGCAAAAGTAAATTCTGGATTAAAACCATTAGTCATGAATACCACTTAGGCATTCAGTTTCAAATAATGTCGACTCTTCAGAGATTGTCTTTATGGAGGAAATAAACATTTCTGTAATAAATTTAATAGTTTTCATTGACTTCATTTAAATAACAATATGATTTTCTTTAAAAGCTCTCTTGAATAAAATTGAGATACTCTCTCTTATAGAGTTGTGTTGTCACTATCATTTTTTAGGCCCCATGTAAATGTTGTTAATAGTCCAAATATTGGCAGCAAATAGGAAAATACATAAATAGTATGATGATCAGATCAATTGTTCTTACCACAAGTGTAAACGCAGAGATTTTATGGGCCTAATTCAGCCCCTGAGCTGATACCATATAGTAGTCATAATCATTCTCAGGCATTTTGAGTATGATAATATTTGGTTTGGTTTGTTCTAAACTGTGATATCTTTTGTGACCAAATAATTGCATTAATTGTCTTTGAATGTATGTATTCATTTAACTTGTATTTTTTGAATGTCTACTACTTACAAGCCTTGGTCTAGGACCCCAATTTAAGATATGTCACATGGTTTCATTGTGTTTTGTATTTCTCTAAACCTCATATCCCAGCCCAGTATTCTAATTGATGGTTCAGCTATGTCTAATCCTAAACTAAAACACAACTGATATCTTATTTTTAATGCATTTAGTTAGCTAGAACTTTTCAATTTTGTATTTTATATATTTGAGTTAGTGTAGATATTCTTAAATCTTATTCTTTATTATACTTTAAGTTTTGGAATACATGTGCAGAACATGCAGATTGTTATATAGGTATACACGTGCCATGGTAGTTTGCTACACCCATCATCCTGTCACCTACATTACGTACTTCTCCTAATGCTTTCCCTATCCTAGCCCCCCAGTTCCTGACAGGCCCCAGTGTGTGATGTTCCCCTCCTTTTGTCCATGTGTTCTCATTTTTCAGCTCCCACTTATGAGTGAGAATACATGGTGTTTGGTTTTCTGTTCCTGTGTTAGTTTACTGAGAATGATGGTTTCCAGCTTCATCTATGTTCCTTCAAAGAACATGAACTCAACCTTTTTTTATGGCCGAATGGTATACCATGGTGTACATGTGCCACATTTACTTTATTCAGTCTATCATTGATGGCATTTGGGTTGGTTCCAAGTCTTTGATATTGTGAATAGTGCTCCAAGAAATATACATGTGCATGTGTCTTTATAGTAGAATGACTTATAATCTTTTGGTTATATACCAAGTAATGGAATTGCTGGGTCAAGCTGATAAACTTCAGCAAAGTCTCAGGATACAAAATCATTGTGCAAAAAATGACAAGCATTCCTATACACCAATAATAGACTAACAGAGAGCCAAATCATGAGTGAACTCCAATTCACAATTGCTACAAAGATAATAAAATACCTAGGAATACAACGAACAAAGGATGTGAAGGACCTCTTCAAGGAGAACTACAAACCACTGATCAAGGAAATAAGAAAGGACACAAACAGATGGAAAACCATTCCATGCTCATGGTTAGGAAGAATCAATATTGTGAAAAT